>ONZH01021191.1:0-14565 GCA_900303285.1 Rhinella marina | reverse complement strand
GCTGATCGGGCAGGTGCAGGAGCAGCGCCCGCCCGATCAGCGGCTGGGGTCCGGCTGTGCCCAGGTGCTGGAACCCTGCTGAATGCGCCAGCATCAGTGAAAACACAGATGCCAGCGCATTAACCCTTCATGAGCCGCGGCCAGCGCTGACAGCGGCACATGAGGTGTGCGGCATGTCAGGATGGCGAGCGGGGCCATCGGGTCCCCGCGCTGCTGTGACGGGGACCCGATGGCTTGGATAGCAGCCCGATGCCTTCTTTAGGCATCGTGGCTGCCATCCCTGCGTGCCTTTGCGATCCAGCCCCCTGGATCGCACAGGAAGCAGGCTTTAAGTGTATTACATTGAGTAATACACTTACAGCCAATGCATTACAATACAACAGTATTGTAATGCATTGTAAAGGGGATCAGACACCCAAGTTAAATAAAGTGAAAAAAAAGTTAAAAAATAAAGTTTCCAAAAAATAATAATAATAATAAAAGTTTCAAGTAAAAAAAAAGCCATATTCCAAAAAAAAAGTAAAAAAAAAAAATTGTAAAGAAAAGGTAAAAAAAAAAGAAAGGTAAACATATTAGGTATCGCCGCATCCGTATCGACCGGCTCTATAAAAATATCACGTCATCCACCCCGCCAGGTGAACGCAGTAAAAAAAAAAAAAAAACTGTGCCAAAACAGGCATTTTTTGGTCACCTTCCTTTACAAAAAGTGTAATAACAGGCGATCAAAAAAGCGTATGTACCCCAAAATGGTACCAATCAAACCGTCATCTTGTCCCGCAGAAATCTAGACCCTACAAAAAATAAAAAATAAAAAAATATGGCTCTCAGAAAATAGCAACACAAAAAAAGATTTTATTCTGTTCAAAAATGCATCTAATGTGTAAAACTTTCCCAAAATAAAAATGTTAGACATATTGGGTATCACCGCGTCCGTAACAACCTTCTCTATAAAAATATTATGTGAGATAGCCACCCAGGTGAATGTTGTAAAAAAATTTTTTAAAAAACTAAGCCAAAACAGCCATTTTTTTCCCTCTTGCCTCACAAAAAGTGTAATAGCAGGCGATCAAAAAGGCATATTTAACCCAAAATGGTACCAATCAAACCGTCATCTCATCCCGCAAAAAATGAGACCCTACCTGAGACAATCGCCTGAAAAATAAAAAAAATATGGCTCTCAGAAAATGGCAACACAAAAAAAGATTTTATTCTGTTAAAAAATAAATCTAATGTGTAAAATTTAACAAAAATAAAAATGGTAGACATATTGGGTATCGCCGCGTCCGTAACAACCTGCACTATAAAAATATCACATGATTTGGCCCCTCTGGTGAATGCTGTAAAAAAAAATTAAAAAAAACATGCCAAGTGGTGAATATTCACTGGTGAATATGAAAGAGGAACCCACTCAAATCCCCACTTCATAAATACTAAAAATCTTGGATCATCTTGAACTATTTGGATAAAACCCTTATTCACACTTCCAAAAACCATTACCTGTATCACATATTGGACAGATATATGGAGTGAATTACCCAGCGGTATTGCGTTGTGTTGATCACATCTCGCGAGATTACGGCAGCGTCCGGAGGGAGAAGCCGCGCGGAGCGCGGTATCTACACTTGGATGCCGACAGACACAAATCAACCAGCGCTTCCAAATCACACAGCGTCTCCGAATCAAGCGCTTAGGGGGTGAGTACATTATACCACGTGGGATGCCATAGTGGTGAAGACATCAAGCAGTAAGTAAGCTGAGATTACTAACACTACTACTGCACTAAATACCCCATACAATAAGCGCTGATTATTACTGGACCCAAGATCCACGTTAAGTATATATCCTGGAGGACTTTCAACTGAACAAATTAACAATCCCCAAAAAAAGGGGCTTATTCTCAAAAAAAGGGGCTCATCCAAAAAAAGGGGCTTATTCTATGTAAAGAAAGTTTAAGCAATTATATATTATCGTATACTAGTATACCTGTTTACCTATTGCGCAAAGGTATAACTAAAAGACAATATTGTGGTATGATCCATATTTTCTTATGACTTGATGTTGAGCTATTTTCAATATGTTTTAAGGTGATGTTTTATCAGTGTTTTATTGATATATATTTTTATTATCACAAATAAAGAAAGTGACATATATTCCAGATATAGAGTGCTTTTCTACCACTATAACCTACTATAAAGTGAAACATGTCAGATTTGCTAAAAATGGCCTGGTCCTTAAAGGGATTCTGTCACCACGATTTTGACTATTAAGTTATTTATAGCACTGGATTCAGCTGACTATAAGCATCTCCAAAACGTTATTGTTATAGGGCATAAATGAAGATCTGATGTTAAAAATACCTTTTTTATCAACTGTCAATCTCTTACTTAAGGAGCCCAAGGGGATGTGCCAGCGATGTTGGAGCCCGGCCACGGCGATTCAGTTGGAGCCCAGGACCGCCCACCTCATTAATATTCACTTCACTGCTTCAAGCAGTGAAGCTCCGGCACGGCTGTAATCCCGCGCAGGCGCAGTACATTAAGTGGTCTGCGCCGTGCGGTCTGCGGGCTACAGCTTCACAGGATGTACTGCGCCTGCGCGGGATTACAGCCGTGCCGGAGCTTCACTGCTTGAAGCAGTGAAGTGAATATTAATGAGGTGGGCGGTCCTGGGCTCCAACTGAATCGCCGTGGCCGGGCTCCAACATCGCTGGCACATCCCCTTGGGCTCCTTAAGTAAGAGATTGACAGTTGATAAAAAAGGTATTTTTAACATCAGATCTTCATTTATGCCCTATAACAATAACGTTTTGGAGATGCTTATAGTCAGCTGAATCCAGTGCTATAAATAACTTAATAGTCAAAATCGTGGTGACAGACTCCCTTTAAGGTGAAAAATGGCAGGGTCCTTAAGGGGTTAATGTTATCTACAAACAAAAGCAGGACATCAGCATATAAAGCTACTTGGTCCTACCTTTGCCCATATTTAAATCCTGTAATCTCCAGTGTGGTTCGTGGAACAGCTAAAGGTTCTATTGTCACTGCAACTAACAACAGAGATAATGGGCATCCCCTCCTAGTACCTCGCCCTAGTTGAAAGCTGTCCAACATCTCATTCACCTTACTGTATGTATTTTGTGGTCTGCAAAACACGGATCCCCAAAAAATATGGATGACATCCATGTGAAATCCGTATTTCATCTGTTTTTTTTTTGTGGATCCATTGTAACAATGCCTGTCCTTGTCCGCAAAACGGACAAGAATAGAACATGTTCTATTTTTTTGGAGAACAGACTTGCGGACATACGGTTATGGAATGTACACAGATTCATTTCTGGGTTTTTTTTCGGCCTCCTTGAAATGAATGGTTCCGCTTACGGGCCACAAGAAAACTCAGAACGGACATGGACAAAAAATACGTTCATGTGCATGAGTCCTTACTTTGATTCTGGCCCTAGGAGAGACGTATAACAACTTAATCCAAGCAATGAAAGATGCTCCAAACCCCATTTTCTCTAGGACAGCCCACAGGTACCCCCAACTCCACACTATCGAATACCTTGGCAATATCAAACGAAATAATTTTTTGTAGGCAGAGTCACCGGGAGCCACCTGCAGATTAAGAAACAGTCTACGAAGATTGCGATTCGCCGACATAAAACCCAATTGATTGGGATGTATTACAAAAGTAATAGCAGTGGCTAACATCATCTCCAATACCTTCGCCAAAAGTCTGATATCTTGTTTGAGGAGAGAGGCTTGTAGAACTCAGAGAAACATCATTTTGTGTTGGGCTGTGAATGATGGTGGATGGGTATTGCAGTGTCTGACAGAAAACGATCTTAGGGACAGTGTACAGTCACAAATTAAGCTTCTATTCTACTGTCAGGGACATTGAAGGGAAAAACTAGAAACAAGAAGAATTGTGTACAATAAGAAAAGGCAGGGAAAGCTGTCAGCCAGAGAGTGTGAAGTTAAGCTTAAAACTGTATAATGTGTTTTATCATCCAGAGAATAGATATAGCATTTGAAATCTCAGTGAAAACACCTGAAATACTAGTCCGAACTCTGTGTCAATTCATCTACACATAGCTAATTTTTTTCTTTTTGGTTTAAGTTTAGGAAAAATAGCATATATATATATCAGTGTCTTACCATAGAGAGGGTAGTGCACGATAATATCTGTGAGTGATAACGTGACATATTAGGCATAAATCCATGTTGGTGCATCTCCACACAGTCCAAATTAAATTTTTGGGGGGGTTGAATTTTGGAAAGACAGCATATACGTGTGTTACAATACACAGGGTAGTGGATAATAATCCACAATATGCGAGTGATAATGTGCCTTACTAGATTGAAATCCATGTCTGTGCATCTGCACACAGTTCAAATAATTTTTTTTCTGGTTGAAGGTTGGGAAAACAACATATACGTGTCTTACAATATGCAGGGTTGAGGAAAACTAGGCTGAAATCTCTGTTGGTGTGATGGGGGAGTGGGGGAAATAATTGCATAGTAGGTTGACAACTTGTGTTTTACATTAGAGGAACATTTTATTCTGAATCTGCATATTTTGACGCTTAAAAAACATTAGGCCCAAATCTGTTAGTGGCGCCAATGCTGCATTTTTTCCAAAGTCAACTGTCAGTAGCAGTATCTTCAGTGTGTTTGTGGAAAGGGACGGAAATCATATTATGCCTCCTGTGTTTAAGTTCCAAAAAACAGATTTGCAAACAGTCCCATACTTTGTGTACATTTAGGGCCAAAAATGTCAGAGACGTGGAAGGGTTCCAAACAAAAGACCTAAGTCCAGAATTTGGGTAGTAGTAGGACCAGCTATCCAGACAGTAGTAGTAATCGGTCCAGTTGTCCCTGGCTTCGGAAAGGCACAACATTATCATTGAGAAGAAAGAGATCGAGATTGTAGATTGGATGGCTCACTCCTCTCAGTCGCAGCAGGATGACATTGAGGTGACTTCTGAGTCTGACACCCTGCCGTGGAGCCAGGGGTCACAGCGTTCCTCCTGCTCCTCCTCCTTGCAGTCCCAAAGAAGACTTTCAGTGGAGTCCTCTCAGTCTTCACTGCCCCTTCCTAGAGTGTCTTTTTCCTAAGAAGTAGCAAGAAAATCCCACCACTCCCTACAGCAGATAGTCAAGAGCTTCTCCCGTAGCCAGTATTGACAGTGGGGACAGTGACAGTCTGGGCAAATGCATAGCATTTGAGGGGGTCAAGGAGACCACCATGATATCTCATAGTCTGATAAAAGCAGCAGGGAGGGTGAAGACTCCCATGACAATTGTGTGTTGAACAGGACCTGGGAGCCGAATCTGGGCGGTAAGGAGGAGGCAACATCAGAGGAGGACGGTGGTGGCAGCAGCAATAAAGAGCAGAAGCGACGTACCTCCCAAAGAATAGCCAGGGCCATTTCTGCTTCAGGATCTGGTGATGCCACTGACACTGTGGGTGGGTTAGGCCCAAAACGTGCTAGAGCTAAGCCAAGCTCGGCTGTCTCTAGCTCTGTGTGAGAATCTCCCATGTGGAAGGTTTTCTACATACTGTTGAAAGACAAAACCATTGCCCCGTGCAAGCTGTGGAAGAACAAAATAAGATGTGGCACCACAGCTCTACTGAACCACATGAAGCTGAATCAGCCCATCCTGTGGGCAAGCAAAGGTGGCAGACATGCTACTGCAATAGGAGTTCACTCCGTCTCCCTGTCCTCCATTTTGGTCGCCAGTTGTACATGACTTTTTCATCATAGACCATAATGTAATTCTGTATGACTGTGACTTTTTCTACCTGTCATAGTTTTATTCCGGCCGCCTCTTGGCATGTTTGCTGTGCTGCGGCTGGAACTCCGGCCTGCCCCCATTATAGTGAATGGGGCTGGAGTGGAGTCGCGGCTGCACGCGTGCACTAGTGGCAGCACAAATTCGAACAGCCTGTCGGAGAAGCATACTACTAGTGTGAAACTAGCCTGATTTGGGTGCACACAGGGTTTTGGTGGGAGGGTTGTGTGTTTTTTTTTTTGCCAGCGTTTTTGTTTGCCTCTTAATTTTTGCATATCCCTGTAATGTCCATCTTTATTAATATGGTCTCCAACACAATTAAATCTCAACTTCTCTAATTTTGAACATACTTCATGGTATCTTCTGGAGGTTCTTAGTGGACGTACTCCTGTCTCACTGTCTGCTTCTTGACATCCTGTTTTGGCTACTCAGTGATTTGGGGGTACACAGATGGGGAGGGTTATGTGTTTCCTTTTGTCAATGTTTTTGTTTACCGCTTAATTTTTGCATATCTATGTAATGTGAAAATTATAATAAACAGATTTACAAAAAAAACTAGAGAAAAATCTTATATATATATATTTTATTTTTTTTTAAAAACTGATGCTTTTGGATTTTTTTTTACTTTTTTCACAATCAGGCCTCATCCACACTTCTGTTTAATTTAGCGTCCGTGAAATGCATGGACGTGTGTTTATTCCGCAAATTTTTCCGTGACGATTCCTTTGCATGTCCATTTGTCATCCGTTTTTCACAGCTGTAGCTCCAAACTCTCAGATGTTCCTCTATGCCTGAATAATTGATTGTGCATTTAAACCTGTGCATGTGTGTAATCAAATGCCATTTTCTATTGTTGCACCCAGAACTTGGCTGAACTTGTTTGGCATTCTGTGTTGGCTATGTCTGCTGGTACAATGTGTTTAGCTTCGGTAGGTCAGGTTCTAATTGCCTGGCTTATCTCTTGTCATTTTGGTGAGCGTTGTTTTTAAATTTCAGATGAACCGCAGAGGCGTATATGGATGTGGGTTCATCCTATTGTTGCTCAAAGGGAAACCAAAGGGCATTTCCATACACTGTGATGACCTTCCCAAGCATCCTGACAAGTTTGTGGTGTTCTGCTGGCTCTCCATTCAGTCCTTTGATGCTCTGCTGGAGAAGCTAAACCTGCATCTTACATACTCTGACACCTGTTTGCGGCGTTCCATTTCTGCAGAGGAGCAGCTTCTTGTGACTCTCCAGTAAGTTCTTAATTTTTTTTTTTGTATAGTTATTTTAATTTTATGTTGTGTTCTTTTGATTTTGTTTGCAAGTTATTTAAAGCATTTTTGTCAAATAGTCACCCCTATTCTTCACCTGTTTCAACCTACCACTAGGTTTTGACATAGCATTCTGAGACTTTGATATAGGTTTTTAAAATTGCCAAACTTCATAAATGTTTTTTAGAGTAGGTTACCCATCTACTTCTTATCCCCTAGCATTTTTTCTATTCTAGACATCTTTTCTTTATGCAATGTCTGCATATATTGTTTATATTGTTGTCAGGGGCATTGCTAGGTTAAAACATTCAGGGCCTGGGCCCCTGATGTTTTGTCCCAGGCCCCGTATTTCCTTCCTGCCAAATAGATAAAACTGTATTGCCATCCTCAGGACGGCAATACAATTGAATCTAATGCAGTGGAAGAGATGAAGGACCTGTGGTGACATCACAGGTCATGTGACCAGTAAAACAGGCAGTGGTTGAGAAGGACCTGCGATGATGTCACCATCATGTAACCAGTGCAGGAGAGGACGGTAGTGAAGAGGACAAGTCATGGAGAAGAAGCTGTGGTGATGTCTGCTAAATTAGGAGAGGAAAGTAAGTCAAGGGAGAGGCAGAGGAATGCTGGGAGTTATTTAACTGGAACTGTATGTTAGGGCTGAAAGGAGGGATGTTATTTACATGGGACTGTATGTTGATGGTGGCTGTGGGAGGGAGGGATGTTACTTACATGGGACTGAATGTTGGAGGGGGCTGGGGCAAGGTATTGTTATTTACATGGGACTGTATGTTGGAGGAGGCTATGGGAGAGAGTGATGTTATGTACATGGGGACTATATGTCAGAAGGGGTGGGGGAAGGCAGTGATGTTATTTACATGGGACTGTATGTTGATGGCAGCTGTGGGAAGGAGTGATGTTGCATGGGACTGAATGTTGGAGGAGGCTGGGGCAGGGTGATGTTATTTACATTGGACTGTATGTTGAAGGCTGATGTGTGGGAGGGTATTATGTTATTTTCATGGGACTGTATGTTGGAGGCCGCTGTGGGGGGAGTGATGTTATTTACATGGGACTGAATGTTGAGGGGGAGATGTTATTTACATGGGACTGAATGTTGAGGGGGTTATGTTATTTACATGGGACTGAATGTTGAGGGGGTGATGTTTACATGGGATTACATGTTGAAGGCGGCTGGGAAGGAGGTGATGTTATTTACATGGGGACTGTATTTTGGAGGGGGCTGTAGATAGGGATGTTATTTACATGGGACTGTATATTGGAGGGGGCTGAAGGGAGGGGAGTGATATATTACTTACATGGGACTGTATGGTGGAGGGATGAATATATAACTATAGGGGGCACTGCAGGGGGCATTAAAAATACTGGGGGCACTTCAGGGTGAGCATTAGACCCAGCCCCTAAGCTGGGTCTCATAGGAAAACTACACTGTGCAATACACTGATAGTCAATGCAGTACAATACAGATGTGTATTGTGCTGCATTGAAACAGGGAGCAGCCCCTGTAATGTTGAAGTCCTATAGTGGGACATAAGTAAAACAACAATAAGTAAAATAACATAAGTAAATTAACAATAAAAAAGACCCTTTCCCGTAAAAAAGAGATATATAAAATTGTAAAAAAAAAGAGAAAAAAAAAGACAGGCATATTAGGTATTGCCGCGTGCGTAACAACCTGCTCTCTATAAAAATATCACATGATCCACCCCATGGTCAACACCATAAAAAAATAAAATAAAAACTGTCCTTAAAAAGGCCATTTTTTGTCACCTTTCATCACAAAAAGCGTAATACCAAGTGATCAAAAAGTCGTATATACCCAAAAATAATACCAATCAGTCATCTCATCCCACAAAAAAGGAGTCCCAACCTAAGACAATATCCCAAAAAATAAAAAAATATGTCTTTCAGAAAACAGACATAAAACAATTTTTTTGTTTCAAAAATCCTTTTTATTGTTTAAATCCAAAATATATTTTAAAAAACAGACATTATCGCCGCATCCGTAGCAACCTGCTCCATAAAAATATCACATGCGCTAACCCATCTGGTGAACACTGTAAAAAAATCTTTTGTTACCATAGAATACAAAAAGGGCAATACCAAATGATCAAAAAGTAGTATGTACCACAAAATAGTGCCAATCAAACCGTCATCTCATCCCGCAAAAAATGAGAGACCCAACCTAAGACAATCGCCCAAAAATTAAAAAAAGATATGGCTATCAGAAAATGGAGACATAAAAACGATTGTTTTATTTCAAAAAATCCTTTTTTTGTGTAAATAAATAAAATATAGAAAATAAAATAAATATAGAAAAACAGACAAATTAGGTATCGCCACGACCGTATCAACCTGCTGCTCTATAAAAATATCACATTATTTACCCTGTCAGGTGAAACCGTAAAAACATAAATAAATGAAAACCAGGCCAAAAAAACAATTTTTTGTCAACATACATCACAAAAAACTATAATACCAAATGATCAAAAAATTAGTAAAGTACCCCGAAATAGTACCCATAAAACCTATCACCTCATGCCGCAAAAACTAAGCCCCTACATAAGATAATCACCCAAAAAATAAAATTAATATTGCTTCCAGTAAAAGAAGACACAAAAAAAATTTATTTAAAAAAAAAATTCTTTATTATGTAAAACTGAAACAAAAGAAAAATAAAAGTAGACATATTTTAATATCGTCGCCTCGATAACAACCTGCTCTATAAAAGTAAAAATGATCTAACCTAACACCGTAAAAAAACAAAAAATAAAAACTGTGCCAGAACAGCTATTTTTTTGCTACCTTGCCTCACAAAAAGCGTAATATGGAGCAATCAAAGGTCATATATATACCACAGAATAGTACCAATAAAAGTGTCACCTTAGTCCATAATTTCAAAAATGGGGCCACTTTTTTGGAATTTCTACTCTAGGGGTGCATCGGGGGTCTTTAAAGAGGACCTTTCATGGTTTTACATTATAGTAGGTAAATACCTTTACTTGCAGGGCACCCCCGCTGATGCTGCCACCCACCCAGGTTTTTCAAAATAGCGCTCCTGCGCCCCGCTCTGCCCCCCCTCTGACGCGCGGGTTTCTCAATGGGCGTCTCCTTCTCCCTGGCTGTGCCGCGATCCAATCACATCAGAGAACGTCACAGCCAAGGAGTTTTTTTTTTCCCTGGCTGTGACGCTCTCCGATGTGATTGGATCGCAGCACAGCCAGGGAGAAGGAGACGCCCATTGAGAAACCCGGGCGTCTCCTCCTCCCTGTACCGGTGCTCAGTATTAGCATACTGAGCACGAAAAATACAGGGGGGCAGAGCAGGGCGCAGGAGCGCTATTATAAAAAGCTGGGCGGTGGCAGCATCAGCGGGGGGGGGGCCCTGCAAGTAAAGGTATTTACCTACTATAATGTAAAACCATGAAAGGTCCTCTTTAAATGTCATATGGCAAATTAAGATTATCCCAGTGAAATCTGCCCTCCAAAATCCATATATGGCACTCCTTTCCTTCTACGCCCTGCTGTGTGCCCTTACAGCAGTTTGCAACCACATATGGGGTGTTTCTGTAAACTGCAGAATTGGGGTAATAAATATTGAGTTCTATTTGGGTGTTAACCCTTGATGCGTTACAGGAAAAAATGAATTAAAATGGAAAATCTGCCAAAAAGTGAAATTTAAAAATTTCATCTCCTTTTTCCTTTAATTCTTTTAGAAGCACTTAAAGGGTTAAGAAAGTTTGTAAAATCAGTTTTGAATAACTTGAGGGGTGTAGTTTCTACAATGGGGTCATTTATGGGTGGCTTCCACTATGTAAGCCCAATAGTGACTTTCAGGGGTGTTGCTAGGGACTTAAAACATCAGGGGCACGAGCCCAAGGCATATGTCTACCCGAAGTCCCCCCCCCCCAAACTGAGCTCCTCCACTCAGAGTCTATATGCACAGCACCCCCACCACAGTATACAGTATATATGCACAGCTCCTCCACCCACAGTATACAGTATAAATGCACAGCTCCTCCACCTACAGTATATAGTATATATGCACAGCTCCTCCACCCACAGTATAAATGATCAGCTCCTCCACCCACAGTATATATGCACAGCTCCTCCACCCACAGTATATAGTATATATGTACAGCTCCTCCA
Source organism: Rhinella marina (assembly GCA_900303285.1). NCBI lineage: Eukaryota > Metazoa > Chordata > Amphibia > Anura > Bufonidae > Rhinella > Rhinella marina. The sequence goes on along the minus strand of ONZH01021191.1, from coordinate 3,351 downwards.
CACGCAGTATATATAGTATATATATGCACAGCTTCTCCACCCACAGTATAAAATGATCAGCTCCTCCACCCCACAGTATAAATGATCAGCTCCTCCACCCACAGTATAAATGATCAGCTCCTCCACCCACAGTATATATGCACAGCTCTCCACCCACAGTATATAGTATATATGCACAGCTCCTCCACCCACAGTATAAATGATCAGCTCCTCCACCCACAGTATATATGCACAGCTTCTCCACCCACAGTATATAGTATATATATGCACAGCTCCTTCACCCAACAGTATAAATGATCAGCTCCTCCACCCACAGTAGACACTATATGTACAGCTCCTAGAAGCAGTTTATAGTGTAACACACATATGGGCCCATAAACAGACATGGATGAAGGTGGACTTACATGTAGCTTCCCTGCATTGTTTGCACTTCTCTGTGCTCCTTCACCATGGCACTGGTTGCTTCTGGGCTGGAAGAGGCACTCTACCCATCCTTTTTACTGGTACCAGCAGGGGTGAGGACAGGACACAGCAGCTCTGTGATCTGCTAGTCCTGTCTGGGATGTGGTGCTCAGCTGCCAGGACTGCTTAAGGGCCCGGGAAAACTACAGGACGGTCTCTATAGACTTATCTTGAGCCACCAGTGCAGGGCTGCTGGCTCATTTCCCTACACTTTAGGGAATTATAATACTGGCTGCCACTGGCTAAACTCATACGGAGCTGCCCAATAGCTCCACACTGGTGGCTCAGTGCAGAGCAAAGGACCACTGCTGGCCAAAGGTTCGGGGCCAAATACTTGTAATCCGGGGCAATAGGCCCCGGATCTAGGTGCCTAGCGACGCCCCTGGTGACTTTAGAATTGAAGTGGTCCTTAAAGGGATACTGTGACCTGTTTTTCACCAATATAACTAAGAGAACTGCCCCCTAGAAGATTGCATACACATCCCAAACATACCTGTGTGCACTTTGTGTCTGTATTCCATGTCTAGGAAAAGCACTTTTATTCTGCTGGAAAAACAGCTCCCAAGTGCCCAGCTCTGCTGCTCCACGGTGCCAAGAGCAAACCAGACTGAAGAGGGACAGGGCTGCTTTAGTTGCTCATGGAATCCTGGGATTGGCTAGCCACTAGATAATATGAACCTTATTGAAAGCTGGCATTCCAACTTTTCAAATAATACCAGAATCATAGCATTATATCTACTATATCAGAAGATATAGCTGTTAGAAATCGAGTCAGAAGTGAAAGCTGTTTTTAGTTTCACTTTCAGCTGGGCACTTGGGATCTGTTTTCCAGCAGAATAAAAGTTCTTTTCCTGGACATGGAATACAGACACATAGGTATGTTGGTAGGTATAGGGATGAGTCTGCAATTTTCTGTGGGGGAGTGCTCTTAGTTATATTGGTGAAAATTAGGTGACGGACTCCCTTTAAAAAAGTGGGTTTCGGAAATTTTCTTAAGAATTTAAAAATTTGCTTCTAAAATTCTAAGCCTTATAAGATCCTAAAAAATAAAATGACATTTACAAAATGATGCAAACATGAAAGTGGACATATGGGAAATGTAAAGTAATAACTCTTTTATGATGTATCACTATCTGCCTTAAAAGCAGATAAATTCAAATTTTGAAAATTGCAAATTTTTCCAAATTTTTAGAAAATTTTGAATTTTGTAATAAATAAAGGTGAATTATATTGACTAAAATTTTTCACCATCATGAGGTACAATGTGTCACGAGAAAACAATCTCAGAATTGCTTGGATAAGGAAAAGTATTCCGAAGTTATTACCACATAAAGTGACATGTCAAGTTTCCAAACAATGGCAAGGTCCTTAAGGTGTTAAGCCATCTTTGTTTTTTGTACAGCTTTTTTATTTTCAAAGTTTAGCTGACCTATCCTCTAGGTTTTTTATTTTTATTTTTAAGTATATTCTTTCTACAGGCACCCACCTCATTTATCTCATTGAATATATTTATGTGTTACTAGCAGTGCTACCTTATATTCAAACATTTTTTAGGGTTTTGATTAATTCCAATACATATGTGTTCTTGCAACAGGAAATTCCTTTGCCTCGCATTTTAAATTTTTACTGGGGAAGTTGGCAATTGCAAAAATTAATGTGGAGAAATGTGATAATATTTGGGACATACTATGGGACTCAGTCATGCCCACACCTACACGGCAGAAGTGGCTGGAGATTGCTCATGGTTTCCAGGAAGCCGCACAGTTTCCGAACTGCATTGGGGCTCTAGATGGGAAACATACTCGTGTGAAGAAGCCGATGAAATACGGTTCCTGTTGCTACAATTACCAACTTTTTTTTGGGTAGTGTTGTTGGCTGTTGCGGACAGCATAAACTGTTTTGTCATGGTAGACATCGGGGCCCAAGATGCTTGCATCTTCAGAGCTAACAGAATACGTCGGCGACTTCTGAGCAACCAGCTAAATCTACCAGAGCCATGTCTACTTCCTATTTGTTTTTGTGGCTGACGAGGGCTTTGGCCGGAGCAAGGATGTGCTGCACCCATTTGCTCTTGGTGGGTTAGACACAAAGAGACAAATATTCAACTACAGACTCAGTAGACCCCGACGTCAGGTTGAATGTAATTTTGGCATCCTGACTGCCAAGTGATGAGTTTTAACTTCCATGCAATTGGCACCCAAAATGTTCAGGCTGATTAAATGTGATTTTACAATCCTTTTTCAAGGAACAAGGTACAATAGACCTTGATGAACAGTTCACATTGCCAAATGCATCCATACCTTTTGTTTTTCACGCCACTGCCAGACCTGGGAACGCTGGACTTCGTAATCGGGATTTTTTTGGCAGATTAATTTATGTCTAGCAGTGCTGATTTGCCTTTTTTTTTTGTTGTTAGGGTCTCGCAAGATAATGGGGACCCTTGTCGTGGGTTGCGAGCTTAAAAGTACTTTGCCCGAAATAAACTAGAGCTTGGACATCCAGTCTATTTTGGGCAAAGTGCCAACCAGTACCTCATTCAGCATCTAGAATTGTATTGCCAATAACTTAAAAATAAAGTCACTCCATTTTCCCTAATCATTTATATATGACAGTGCCGGCGCTGCTGCCCCCAGCCATGGGCACAGCCGCCAGGCTCCCTCTTTCCCTTCTGTTGCCATGCGCCGTGCTGACAAGCACGGGCCGCAGGTAGCTTAACTGTTGCATCTGTGCTCCAAACCAGAGTTTATTTCCTGCTGTAGACTGGTACTTGTTTGTTAGGGCTTGCATTGGTGTGTCTCTCCTCCCTTGTGAGGCAGCACGTACGCCTCCTCAGTCTCACCAGCCTATGGCTGGATTGCAGGAAGTATTTAAAGGTGCTTCCTGCCCCAG
>ONZH01021190.1:0-53740 GCA_900303285.1 Rhinella marina | reverse complement strand
TGTGACGTTCCCTTGTGTAAGCCTTTTCATGCCGTTGCCCACATGATTTCCAAATCAATCTCCAGCTGTAATTGCATCCGACACAAAAGCAGGACTCGCTGAAGAGTATAGACCTCGATTCCAGGCTCCATTGCATCTTGCTGTGCACATAATTACTTTTGAGAGCGATGGGCTAAAGTAAATAGAACACCTTTGTTCTAGTGCTGTGCAAATACCTTCTGATGGTTTGTGTAGACACTGCCTAGGCTTGGGATGTGATGTCCGATTTCAATTGCAGTACAGAATGGATCACTAACCGCCATTCTTCTATTTAGACGATTTCATCCATGCAGGTGTTCAACTTGATCTGATTTTCATGTGGCTAAAAAACTTTTCAGTCTGGTTTTTATGCACCCCCCCCCCCCCACACACACACACACATGCCAGAGACTGGAGCTAGGTGCTTGAAAATTTGATCACTTGCAGATCTTAGTGACACCTGCTACTTCCTCAATTTGCATAACATTATAGGCACTTTGTTCTTCGTGATATTGCAATTTCAATTTTTGCTATATAAATTATTAGCCTTCTAGCAGCCTATGGTCCCTATTTGCAGCTTGCCAGCTCTCAGTAAAAGGTAACAAAACTCTTCACTAACAAAAAAAAAAACTGGGGAAAAGCGGATGCAGCTGTGTCACAAACCAGATATGGATTCCCTGTGTCAGATTTGGCTTGGGGCTATTCATAAGGGTGTTATCTTCACCTTCTAACCCCTATACAGGGATTTGGACTCTTCAGCAGGGGAACCACCACCCTGCTACCTCTTGAAGTAGTCTCTGTTCAGGTGAAGGCTGACCCACAGGGGTCAAGACACATCAGTGTGGAGCACTGGGGAAGGTGTCCTAAGTACCCCAAAATGACCAGCCATTGGCTGGTTAAGATTAGGGTGCTTGCGTGCTAGGCCTTTAAGAGGCGGAGGAAGCACTTTTGCCTTACAGACAGAGCAGGCTTAGCCTGCAGGAAGGAGAGAAACAATGGTAGCAGGCCACAGTCTGAGATGAAGTGGAGCTATTCCAGCGGTTGGGCCTGCCGGCCAGTAGGGAGGTGGCAAAGCTGCTCGGACCTAGGAGTGAGGGAAGCAGGTGAGCAATTGCTGCTATAACATGCTGCAGATTCCGGCTGTATCTGTGAGACTGCATACTGCTGTGATAGGGGGAGCAGAAGTAGACATCTAATTGACTCAAAGTAATAAGCACTGCTTTAGCTTCCAGTCAGTAAGAGTCCCCACTTAACATGCATGAAGAAATATTTTAAAATACCACAGAACACAGGATACATACATGATAGCTAGCAATACTAAATCTCTAATACACGCTACAGTTACCTACCCAGAGGCTGTCTTTTGTGTAACAATAGGTATACTTCAATTACTTCAGATTTTATTCTATTCTTTGCAAATTATAGATCATACTTTGGCACTAACTGGTTGGCAGAATAGGTCAAAGGAAAGTTGGAAAGAATTTCATGTGCACTCCAAAAAGCATTTACAGTGGAAATCTAATACTAATCTAAAAAGTGTGCAGGTGCCCCATGGTACAGCTTGGAATGGGGCCCCGTTCCACCATGACCATTTTCAACAAGATGACAAGAAAAAGTTTATGATTGGTCTCCCTAATGCACAAGGCTAAGGTAAACACTGATATTATAGTACAGGAATAAAGTCATGTAAGATAGTGTAACAATTTGTGCAGTGAAGTCACAGTATAGGTATAGTTCACCCAGTGATGTCACAATATTGGCATAATACACACAGTGATTAGAGATGAGCGAATCATTCAAAAAATTATTCGCCGAACATTCGCCAAACTTTTCCTAAAATTCGTATATTCGACGAATAGATTTGTTGTATTTGCGTACAAAATATACGTTATTATGTGCTATTAGCGAACATTCGCTCACTAATAACGAACGTTCATTTACAAAATGTACGCAACTTCTTAGAAGACGTACGTATGAGAGTACAAATAGCTTACGAATCTCAGCGTACTATTGTCTAAGCGATTACGTAATACGCAGGCACGTACGAGGAGAGGCCGCGGCGTGCACTCCTCAGAGGCAGAGCGAATATTCGAGACATATATATGGTAAAGTGCAAATACATTATTATAGGTATAATATAAAAATGTTAAATATCACCTACCTAGTATGCTCACGGACACGTTTAAGTCTCTTTTCTTCTGACGCTTGTCATAGAACTGGAGCAGAGTCCTAAACTCAGTCGCAATTTGTAATCCACATGGGTAAAATTGTAATCCAGATGGGTAAAAAAAAGGGGCTCCCCAAATAACCTGAAAAGGGGGAAAAAGGGATGAGGCGCACGAATGCGCAACTTAATTTCCTGAGTTGCCTCGTCATCCTCCCGCGCTGGAGAAAGGGGCGGAACCACCAGGGAGGAGTCTGCATCGCTGAATTGAATTCGTACGCGACAGCGTATAGGACACACTACGTAGCGAATGCATACAAAAGCGAAGCGAATCACCTAATATTCGGATTCGCTTCGCAGCTGAAAAATCCCAAGATTCGATACGAATCTACAAAGCGGCGAATAGATTCGCTCATTTCTAACAGTGATGTCTAAGTACAGATAGAATATAGACGCTGATGTCACAGTAAAGGGATAATGTACATAGTTGTAACAATAGTGGAATAATATATACAGTGAAGTCACAATATAAGGATAGAGCGGAGATTGATGTCACAATATCAGCATATGATGTCACAGTACAGGGATAAAGTACGCTGTGATGTAATAAGAGTGGAATAATATATTTAGTATTGGTCACAGTATAGCAGGGGCTGGCTGGCAAATTTTAGCCTGGGGGGCAAGCACCCAGCACTGGCCCATGTGTAGCAGCCCACCTTAACCTGTTTAACTCCACCTACCATATAAAGGCAGTATAGGTAACTGGGCTTTAAATCATTAAAAGGCGGCAGCAGGTTGTGTTTTCATGTTGGGATTGTACGTACATGTGCAATCCCGTAGCAACAGCCTGATTATTAGACGGACAAGATTTACCACCTCCAGAGCAGAAGAGACTCCATTGACTATAATGGGGTCTTCTCAGGATGCTGCTCCATTACTGGACAAAAAAGTTTGCATGCAGGACTTGTGTCCGGTCTTTTTGACAGAATCTGTGACAGTGGCCCAAAAGCAAATGTGAATATTTGGTATGAGTTCGGAGTATAGCATCAGATGAATGTTTAACAAACAAATACAGAGCATTATCCAAGATCACTGCATGAATAAAGCATCAGAACCAAGTTCATCGCATGAATACAGCACCAGAACCAAGCCTAGATGTCAAATACAGCAACAAAATCAACAACAAATATAGCAACAGAACCAAACCAATAAGTCAAATGTGCCCCTTCATGTACAGTGCCTCTTCTATGTGCCCCTTTATGTACAGTGCCTCTTATATGTGCCCCTTTATGTACAGTGCCTCTTCTATGTGCCCCTTTATGTACAGTGCCTCTTCTATGTGCCCCTTTATGTACAGTGCCTCTTCTATGTGCCCCTTTATGTACAGTGCCTCCTCTATGTGCCCCTTTATGTACAGTGCCTCCTCTATGTGCCCCTTTATGTACAGTGCCTCTTCTATGTGCCCCTTTATGTACAGTGCCTCTTTCTATGTGCCCCTTTATGTACAGTGCCTCTTCTATGTGCCCCTTTATGTTACAGTGCCTCTTCTATGTGCCCCTTTATGTACAGTGCCTCTTCTATGTGCCCCTTTATGTACAGTGCCTCTTCTATGTGCCCCTTTATGTACAGTGCCTCTTCTTTTCCCCCCATTTATGTATAGTGCCTCTTATATGTGCCCCTGAGTACAGTGTATACAAACTGTATAATAATACTCAGTAGAAGCTAGAATGCAGTGGGTAACAGAAGGTGTGACATCATCAGTCACATGTTGCTGATGGTAACGTAGTAAGAGGTATAATAGATGCAGTGTGTACAGATACAGATAGATAGTATATACAGCAGTGTACTGATATGTGCGGTACTAGGTAAAAATTACACCTTGTATTCCAAATATGAGTACACATGAATATACTATATATCTGTAAATAGCGCATCTATTATACCTCACATATCAGTACACTGCTGTGTATAATATATATCTGTACCCACTGCATCTATTATACTTTTATAATGCATGCAGTATATACAGATATAGTATATACAGCAGTGTACTGATATGTGAGGTAAGAGTTATAATAGATGCACTGCGAGATATATAGTATATACAGCAGTGTACTGATATGTGAGGTAAGAGTTATAATAGATGCAGTGTGTACAGATATATAGTATATACAGCAGTGTACTGATATGTGAGGTAAGAGTTATAATAGATGCAGTGTATACAGATATATAGTATATACAGCAGTGTACTGATATGTGAGGTAAGAGTTATAATAGATGCACTGCGTACAGATATATAGTATATACAGCAGTGTACTGATACCGTATATGTGGTACGAGGTATAAATTACATCTTGTATCTCACATGAGTACACTGCTTTGTATACTGTATACCTGAACAGACTGCATCAGTGATGTAGCAATCAGGGAAGCAGGGGAAGCAACTGCTTCAGGGCCCAAGCTCAGAAGGGGCCCCAAAGCAGTATTGAATCTTTTTATTATATCTACAGGCTTCCCCTGTGTACTGCTGTACTTTATAGAAGAGGATGCCACTTACAGCAGCAGCGCTGGAGCTCCGCCCCACCGAAGGTCCTTGATGAGTGGGGACAGAGTACCAATTGTTGTATCCTCCTCCTATGGCTGCTCACCACTCTGGGATCTGCAGTACTGGCACAGGACTTGCCAGTACTGCTTTTTTGTTTTCTATTGGCTGGCAGCTTTCTATGATATCTGCTGCCAGCCAATAGTAGAATGTCATGGGATCAGGCCCCACCCACCAGCAGGAAGCTAGTGTAGAGCAGGCTGGCTGCTTCTGAACACAGAGTTGTATGATGCCTGTCCCCCCCTCCCCATATGTCCTGTTATCTGACCCCCCCATAGTAATTACTAATTAATCCCTCCACTGCGTGCGCTGTATCAGTGCAACCATGTATGTGGTGAGTGCGTGTATAAGTGTTTCTATGAATGTGGTGAGTGTGTGTATTAAGTGTGTTTATGAATGTGGTGAGTGTATGTATGAGTGCATCCATGTAAGTGGTGAGTGTGTGTTTGAGTGTATTCATCTATGTGGTGAGTGTGTCTATGTATGTGGTGACTGTGTATAAGTGCGTCTATGTACATATGTGGTGAGTGCATGTATCAGTGCATCCATGTACGTGGTGAACGTGTGTATGAGTCTGTCCATGTATGCAGTGAGCACATGTATGAGTATGTACATTAAGTTGGCAGGGTCCCATACAAAAATTTGCTGTGGGGCCCAGTCAGTATTAGCTACGCCCCTGCACTGCATGTATTATACCTTATAGATGACATATGAGTACACTGCTTTATATGCTATATATCCATACACACAGCATCTATTATACCTTGTACCTGATGTATCAGTACTCTGTGTGTATACTATGTGTGAGGTGAGAGGTATAAAAGAAGCAATGGGTACAGATATATGTGGACGGTCATATTATGATCACTGTATGAGGTATTGGGGATTGTAGTTAAGGTTATGGTTTTAGGGTTAGGATTGGTATTTACATTAGGGCCAGTATTGGGGTTAGGGGTCAGTATTAGAGTTAGGTGTAGTATTAAGCTAAGGCTACATTCAGACAACCGTAAGTGTTTTGCAGTCCGCAAATTGCAAAATATGTATACTGGCCTTGTGCATTCTGGATTTTGCGGAATGCACAGGGCCAGCCCCATATAGAAATGCCTATTCCTGTCCGCGTTTGCAGACAAGAATAGGACATGTTCTATCTTTTTTTTAAGGGGCCGCAGAACTACGAATGTGGACAGCTGTCCACATCTTTTGTGACCCCATTGAAATGCTACATTGCGGAATGGATGCGGACCCAGAAATACGGTTGTCTGAATGCACCCTTAGGGCCAGCATTAGGATTAGGGTCAGTATTAGTTAGGGGCCTATATTGGGGTTAGGGTCAACATTAGGGTACATTCACACAACCATATTTCCATTCATTTCAAAGGGGCCACAAAAGATGTGGACAGGACACCATGTGCTGTCCACATTCGTAGTTCTGTTCCACGCCCCACAAAAAAGATAGAGCATGTCCTATTCTTGTCCACAATGGCAGACATGAATAGACATTTCTATCATAGGGCCGGCCATGTGTTCCACAAAATGTGAAACGTACACAGCCAGTATCCATGTTATCAGTATTAGAGTTAGGGGTTAGTATGGTGTAGAATTAGCATTGGGACCAGTATTAGAGTTAGGGGCCAGTATTAGGGATAGGGGTTAGTAGTGTTAGGCATCAGTACTAGTGGTCGGTATTAGGGGTCAATATTAGTATTAGGAGTCAGGGGCCAGTACTACCATTAGGGCAGTTTGAAATCACCCGTCCCAGTGGTGGCATGGTCCCACAATGTAGACCCTGCCTCTTCTGGTGGGTCTGCTCCTGAGGAACTTCGCAGGTGGCGTGATGACGTCATCGCGCCGCCTATGTCACATCAATGTGTCGTGGGAACAGCCGGGCAGGGAACCAATGGTTACCTTGTCCTGCCGGTGCTACTGCAGGCTCAGTTGTATCCGTGTCTAGTGGATGCAGATACAAATGAGTTGAAGGACCACAGTGGCCCTGGACATCAACTGGCCCGGGGGACATGTGCCCCTCTGCCCCCCTGCCCAGCCAGCCCCTGCAGTATAGGGATAGTGCACACACTGATGTCACAATATTGGCATAATACACAAAGTGATGTGACAGTACAGAGAAAATGAAGACTATGATGTCACAGTACAGGGATAATGTACGCAGTGATGTGATAATAGTGCAATAATATACATAGTATAGGTCACAGTATTGGGATAGTGCACACACTGATGTCACAATATTGGCATAAAAGACAAAGTGATGTCACAGTACAAAGATAATGAATACTATAATGTCACAGTATAGGGATATTGTACACAATGATGTAATAACAGTGGAATAATGTACATACTGTACTATAGATCACAGTATAGGGATAGTGCATACATTGATGTCACAATATTGACATTATAGTGAAAAAGAAAAGAGGGGGGTGCTCCCCTAGGGGGGTATAGGAAGGTCAACGATGATAGCACCTTACCAATTCGTGTTGTGCAGAGCTATTCACAACACTAGGAATCAGCAAAGAACCCCTACAAGGGCAAGGAGCAGGCTGCTGTGCTGGACGCCAGGCATTGCAAGAGGAAAATACTGAGAGGTTCAATGACGGGAAAAGGGGAGGGGGTGTTGTGACAGCCATCCCCTGTCATTGCGCCCCCTACATAGTATGGAATGCAATTCATGACTAAGTAATTTGTAATTAATCAATTTTTTTTGTGAAGTTCGGCAACATTTTTGGCAACTTCGCTAATCTCTAGTGATGATGTCAACACGTCATCACACTGGGCAGGTGTGGTGACATCATCAGTGATGACGTCCCTTCCCCCACCCAGCGTGGTGATGTCATCAAGTCAGCAAGCGCGAGAATTGGCATGTTTTCTTCAATCAAGATGGCTGCAATGGCCTCTCCATGATCAAATGGATGAGGTGAGTATGTATTGTTAACGTCATTTCAGGAAAAATGGATTTGTTAACATGAAGCTCCAAGAAATTTGGATTTGTGGCAAATCTAATTTTTCCTGAAATGTGGATCAAATTCCATTTAATTAAATCCGATTTGCTCAACACTAGCAATCTTCCTTTATGTAATCCAGTGTGTCATACAGCAATGTACAGTGTGGAGTTTTTGGATACTGCTATTTACTCTGAAGGAGTAAGTGGCTCAGGAAATCCACTGCCGCCAATTCTCTTTTACGCAATGATAGTTATCACCCTGATCATATCAAAAGATCTCTGCCATGCAGTCAATTCCTCAGGTTACGGCACAATAATAGAGAATATGTTACATTACTAAAACATGCACTGGATCTTTCTGGTCGTCTTCAGGATTGAGCATACTCAGATATGATCAAATCTGAAGCCTTCACTAGAGGCCTCAATCAAAATATATAGGAACTATTATCAAGTAAGATAATTAAAAATGAAAAAACAGTGAAAGGAAAGTAACTCTTGGTGTATCTTCTCATTTCAATATATGCCTATGGCAGATAACATTAAAAGGTTTGAAAGGGCTATTAGAAGACATTGGCATCTGATTACATCCCATGCTGAACTAGTCGATCCCAATGTATCGTTTAGGTGATGCAAACATTTAAGAGATAAACTTGTAAAGGGCAGATACATGCAAACTAAGCAGAAAAACAGGTTACAGGGGTTTAATCCAACAGGCAATTTTCATTGCCAGAATTGTGCTCTTTGTGCTCATATGCAGGTGGGTAAAGTGTTGCAAATAGTGGCTATTTCACACTTACTTTTTGTTGTCTATGTGCAGATTTTTCTACATAGGCAAGACCATCAGACCATTGTTCCATAGAATAAGGAAACATAAAACCTCTATAAAACAGACAAGGGATGTGCCCGTTTAATGAATCATATTAGAGATGTTCGCAATGATGATATGGACTGTTTAACCTAAAGAATTATCTTGTTTGTATATATTTCTATTTCTATTAATTGTTACATGTATGTGCAATGTGGCCCTATTACGTCCAAAAAAGGGGAATAATTGAGGCATGAAGGAAAAATAACTTGAGTCCAGACCTTGTTATGAAATTTAATGGCAACTTTACTTGAATAAACTTTCATCCAAACGATTTGCAGGCTTTGCCTTGGTTCCAGCAAGCTTTGGCATAAACTGGCAGGCAAATTCAATAACTCTGCTTTCTCTCTTTTTCTTCTCTAATGACAAGCTTGCTTAATTACTTTGCTTTCTTGCTCTGTGCTGCAATAAACTCTGCTTAGGTCTGGTTTCTGTATTTTACGTCTGTTGGATGGGGTGTCTTTGGCTGTTATTCCCCTCCTGACACTCAGCAAATAACTTATTTTCAGCTGAAGAACAATATCCTCTGGCTGCTACTTCTTTTAGGTCTTCTTGGCTCCAACATTGAGTCCAAACTGGAACTGCCACCCTTCCCCAGGACTGGCCCACTTCTGTTCAAAGGGGGGGATAACGGAATGGTGAGTTCCATTCTATCTAAATAAAGCTCTGCCATTTACGCTGCCACCTGCTGGTGAACCAGGCACATTACATTTAATAACAGTTGCATAACAATAATAGCTTTGCACAATGTAGAGGACCTGGACAGAAATACGAAAATGGCATTTATTTTAACCCATTAGAGACAGTAGCAAGGTGTAGGAGTGGTAACACCACTCTGGGGTGGTACATATGTAATGCGGTGTGCGGGGGAGCAGCCAATAAAAGGAAGCACACAGGTGCTCCCATAGTGCCTTGAGAAAACGGCAGTAGGCTGACTACCCTCCTACTCTTGTTGTATGTACACGCTGGATTAAATAAAGGAAGATTTTTATGGTGAGTGCTATGCTTTGGCTCTTTTTTGTTCTGAACTAATGATGTTGCAACACTAGAATTATGCAGTGATGTCACATTGAATAAAAGTGCACACATTATGCCACAGTACAAGAATAATATAGTGATATCACAGTACAAGAAAACACAACACAAGATCCTTCAGTCACAATAGGTGATTGTGAAAGCTCATCTTTTCTTTCCTTGTACAATGACCTCTGTACAGCGCATGCCTAGAAAACTCTCCCATATGTCAATGAATCAGCTCCTGTCCATTGTGTCTATGACCTATGGTGGCTGGTGTAAAGCTTATCTCTAAATGCTGCTAAGAACAGCTCAGTCAAGAAGAGAAAGCCCATACCCATAATGGTTAGAAAATAAAAAAATCTAGAATCAGAAAATAAAAACAGATTTGGAAAAAAAGGATACATTATGTGTCATAATTTGATTTTAACTGGCAGAAAAAAATTATCGGTGACGGGGTTAAACGTGGATATACCCATGTTTAGAATAGAAAGTGGATACACCCTCAGAATCATTCTCAATAGTGGTCCCAATGAACCTTGATCTGATACAGAAGAGATTTATATTTTTACTTCTTGAAAAAAATTACAAAATCTCTTACCTATTTTTTTTAAAATCATGATAGTTGTTTGCTCTTGGATATACTACCTACTTCATATCTTAATTATCACACCCAAAAAACTTCCCACAGGGTTAGTGTAACAGAAATACCCTAGTAATGTAAAAACAAAATGAAAACACAAGGGGTATTGTCAAGCTCCACACTTCAAATCCCATCGCTCCCTCAATTAACCTAATGTAGCCAGGAAGCCACATGTGCTGTGATTTGTACTTGACCTATAATTGCAGTTGAGGTGATATCACATGTTTCCGTCCCATCTACAGGAACCAGCCATGCATGTATTACTGTTAGTTAAATGGGGATTATTGTATTTGGCTGCCCACTTTCTGTCGTGTCAGGGTAAGTAAGCCATACAATAAAGGTGGATTGGACCTATGTACACTATAATGATAATTGTTTACCTGCAGTGAGTATATGGCAATGTTTATCCTACATCTACATAGTTGAAGTCCCAAGGAGCCAAATGGGTCAGGTATTACCTCATCTGTTAGTGCAGCTGCTGATTTGTGAAGTCACTGGACAGGTCTGTTTTCCTTCTGTCACAGCAGCTCATTTATCCCTCTGATACTTAGGAGACCTGCAGACTATTGCAGAATATAAGGTGAAAAAGCTTGGATCAAACAACACGAAGGTTTACCTGCTGCTGCGAATGAAGGAAAGCAGACCCATTGTGGTGGTCTGTAAGTCTTTCTTGCACTGATGAGATTAACTTCTTATGAGGAATTTTCATTGGAGCTAAAAGCAACTTTCATGGGCTCCAGTATTAAAAAGAACAACTGTTCTCTCAGTAATGTCAGATCTCACGTCTTTAACGGTGTTCTTTATGCTGGTTTCTGCTAGTGACAGTTATACATGCTCTGTGCTGGATTATGAACTAGTGGCAGAAAATGAGCCTAGAAGACATCTGAAACTATATGGAATAAAACAATAAAGATGATTAAAGATTATGTATAACTTTTTGTTTATTTTCCACATTGTAGCTTCATATTGAAATCCTGAAAATGGTGAAGGAACATAAACAGAAACAGATAGAAAACAGAAAATTGTCAAACAAGCCAGAATACAGTATATTTTATATTTTAGATTCAGTGTAGCCCCTTGACATTCTCTCAATCAGCTTCTTGAGGTAGTTGTCTGGAATGACTTTCAGTTACCAAGAAAGCCTTGTCAACAGTTAATTTGTGGAATTTCTTGCCTTCACAATGTGTTTGAGATAATCAGTTCTGTTGTGCAGAGGTAGGATTGGTACACGGTTCTATACAGAGTTTAGCCCTATTCTACTACTGTTCTAATCAATATTATGGCAAGAATCAGTCATCTAAAGAGAAACAACTGTCCACCATTACTTTTAGACAAGAAGCTCAGTCAATCCAGAAAATTTCCAGAACTTTGAAGGTATCCTCATGTGTCATGAAAACCACTTTCTGATGCCGTTGTGAAGCTAAAACCAAGACCGGATTCACAAGGAGATGAAAAATCGAATATGGTCTTTCTACTTTCTCTTTCTTCAGGATCTCTTTATGACCCACACTTTGTTTTGGCTTTAGAAAACCTGTTCAGTACCTAAATGTGTAAGGGTAGCCTACACTCGAGACTCTAGATCAAATTGTGTGAACCAACCAGAAACAACAGTGCAACTTCGGGCCAGGAGTGAGATCTCCAGGCATTACCAAGACCTGACTCATATCTCTAGGTGCTAAATAGCCTGAGACAATCCATATTGAAGCAGCTCCCCCTTCCCCCTTAGCCAGCCAACATGGAAGAGGAGATGGCAATAGGGGGAGGTTCTGACAGGCTACAGAGACTAAAGGAGATGTATAGATCTTCTTGTTCTTGAGTAGTGTTACATGACATAAAGGGAAAGGGAAAGGGTAAGGCTAAGGCTTGGTTGACACTGGCATTTTTATGATAGGAAACCTAGCCTAGCTTGATCAATTGATTCCTACCATGTTATTCTCCTGTAGAAGCAATAAAGGAAAACTTTATTTTTTCAGATTTCTACAAATTCTGGCACAAAAACCCTTTGTGTACTGTACCTTCATATGAAGGATGGAAATAAAGTTGGGCCCCATTGAAGTATATGGAATATTATGGCTCGGTAAATCTATGAGGCTCTACGGTGCAGTGATGTGTACATGAGGTCTTGCACCAGATGTCTTTCCACAATGATTTTATATAAAATACCTAGTTAATAGACTGTACTACAGGAAATCGTTCTGTAGATTTAATTTTTCTTTTTACCTTTATTTAAAGGGATTTTCCCATAAATTTCACATACTTTACATTTATATTTATTTCAGCTTGTAATAAATACAGCACAGTAATTGGAGCAGTAAGTGGGGGGAACTCTGGATCCATGTGAGGTACAGGGATGATTCTAGCTTTGTTAGAAATAGATTTTCATATACTATATGATGTCTGGTTTTCATTTTTTACTTTATTGGATAACCCCTTTAAGGGGTCTTCATTTACAGAATATACAATTCACTTATTTCTTGAATCACCTCATTTGTGGAAGCAACTTGGTAATTAAGGAAAGCAAAAGAAATTGAATCATATTCTCCATGATACCATCAGAATAATACTGTGGACATTTATGGCAGCTGTATTCACAGACAGAAGAGAGGGACAGCTCAAAGGTGTTCATGATCATGCCATTGGTACCATTGGGTTTACTGTCTACTGGACGTTTTGGGGCAAGGACACTCTCTACTATCCAAATTGCTGCTGCATATACTGTAAATAGCATGATTTTATAGAAGGGTAAAACTATAAAAGTAATTTGTTAATAGATGGTTGAAGGTCAAAAGTCCCCACATTAATGCTACATTGTTACACTTTTGGATCAATAAAGATGACATTTCATGGTATGTGATGTTCTGAATTGCTCTTCTTGCAAGAACTCACTGCCCATGTAATCATGAAGGCAGTTCTCCAAGGCCTTTGGCTGCAGAGGCTCAGTCCTTTCTCGAGGGCATATGCTTTCTGCTGCTGCTTTTTCCTTGTCACAGCTTAGGAGCCGGGCCCTTTTTTAAGGGAATTGTCCTTTCCGCTGCAGCTCACTCCGTGTAACTGTCCCAGATTCTAATAATAGATATGACTGGTGGCAGTTAAAGGTTGGAACTGAGTATGTGCAACCACCTCAGTAGGTGGAAGTGCGCATTACTGTCCAGAATAAACATCAAGGGGTACCATTATAAATAAGTAAAGAAAATATGTCACAAGTGGAGCATTTTTGTAACAGAAGCTAAGTTATGGAAGTAACTTGTTTTTATGCTGAATTACTGTAACAGACATTGGGTGTGGATTTACTTTAGCAACTAACTGGTTTGGAGTTGCGCTAGACCTAAGGCCGCTATCCTGACGCTGCCCTTGCTTTTACTCTTTAACTCCTATGCAGGGATCTCACCTCCACTGAAGGGAAGTCACTAGGCTGCTACCTCTTAGAATAGTACCCGTGTAGTTTGGCGGCTGACCCATGGTGGTCAGAGACACTAGACCAAAGACACAAATCATGGTCAGTAAACAGAGGTCAGGGCAGGCAGAGTCAGTGTAAATTCATAAAACAAATCCAAGGTAAGGACAGGCAGCAATGGAGTAATACGGTAGACAGGAAAAGGTCAGGTCAGTCAGCAGAGGGTCAGAGCTGATAAACAAGCAGAGGTTTGATATACAGACAGACTGAAAGTACACCTTCATTGGTAAACTAGCAAGCCAGGAACCTACAGCACAGGCACATCTTCCATGGGAAAGATGCCTTACATACCCACAGGTGTCCAGCCACAACACAGCACCAGTAGGTGGTAAAGGCCCACAGTCAAACAACACCCCTGTTATCAGGCTAAGTCCCCATAACACTGGGCCCCAAAAAACCATAGGCACAGCATAACATAAACAACAGCCATCATACAGCACCGCACAATGTGAACATATCTCAAAAGCTCACCTCTCGAATGGTAAGAGTGCTGATAGCATTAAAGAAAAACCTAGAAAAATGAAGTTGACTTAGACTTAGAGTTAATACAGTGCCTTGCGAAAGTATTCGGCCCCCTGGAACGTTTCAACCTTTTGCCAAATTTCAAGCTTCAAACAAAAAGATATAACATTTTACATTTTTGGTGAAGAATCAACAACAAGTGGGTCACAATTGTGAAGTGGAACGAAATTTATTGGATCATTTAAACTTTTTTTGTAATAATAAAACTGAAAAGTTGGGTGTGCAAAATTATTCGGCCCCCTTGCATTATTACTTTGTTGCGCCAACTTTTGCTGGTTTTCATCCAGAATGGTCCTGTATTTGGCTCCATCCATCTTTGCATCAATTTTAACCATCTTCCCTGTCCCTGCTGATGAAAAGCAGGCCCAAACCAGGATGCTGCCACCACCATGTTTGACAGTGGGGATGGTGTGTTCAGAGTGATGAGCTGTGTTGCTTTGACGCCAAACATATCGTTTTGCATTGTTTCCAAAAAGTTTGATTTTGGTTTCATCTGACCAGAGCACCTTCTTCCACATGTTTGGTGTGTCTCCCAGGTGGCTTGTGGCAAACTGTAAACGAGACTTTTTATGGATATCTTTGAGAAATGGCTTTCTTCTTGCCACTCTTCCATAAAGGCCAGATTTGTGAAGTGTTCGACTGATTGTTGTCCTATGGACAGACTCTCCCACCTCAGCTGTAGATCTCTGCAGTTCATCCAGAGTGATCATGGGCCTCTTGGCTGCATCTCTGATCAGTCTTCTCCTTGTTTGAGATGAAAGTTTAGAGGGACGGCCGGGTCTTGGTAGATTTGCAGTGGTCTGATACTCCTTCCATTTCAATATGATCGCTTGCACAGTGCTCCTTGGGATGTTTAAAGCTTGGGAAATCCAAATCCGGCTTTAAACTTCTCCACAACAGTATCACGGACCTGCCTAGTGTTTTCCTTGGTCTTCATGATGCAGAACCCTGAGACTATCACAGAGCAGGTGCATTTATACAGAGACTTGATTACACACAGGTGGATTCTATTTATCTTCATCAGTCATTTAGGACAACATTGGATCATTCAGAGATCCTCAATGAACTTCTGGAGTGAGTTTTCTGAACTGAAAGTAAATGGAACGAATAATTTTGCACGCCCCACTTTTCAGTTTTATTATTACAAAAAAAGTTTAAATGTTCCAATAAATTTATAATAAACTTCACAATAGTAAACTTCACAATTGTGACCCACTTGTTGTTGATTCTTCACCAAAAATTTAAAATGTTATATCTTTTTGTTTGAAGCCTGAAATGTGGCAAAAGGTTGAAAAGTTCCAGGGGGCCAAATACTTTTGCAAGGCACTGTAGATACTCAGTCAGCCATCTTGCAGTTTGCAGTTCCATATTAAGCCTTAGAAAGATTGTGTATGTACTCTGTAAAGACAGAATGCACCTGCCCTCCTACCTTGCACCCTGCCAACTGTCCACCATCAAGATCACCCCAACTACCACCACATCAGAAGTCCCCAGGAAGCATAAGTTGTGCCCAGAGGGAAGAGTGTGCCTTCCATTCACTGCATGGCCTTGGAGTGTGCCAGAGTAAAGACAGCTACTGTACACTACTGCTCCTATCTGTGCCACCACCCACTACCCCTCCTTTCCTCTTTACAGCACTCCTTGGCTGGTTGCTGCATAATAAGTCATAGTCTGAGGTGTAACCTGAATCTATTAGGCCCTATTGCAAAATCTGTAACAGGCACTCATCTACTATGTGCCATTCATTTATACTGATGTTTTCTTATGTGGCAGATTGCACACCCCTAGCTAAAGATGTCTGTGCAGTAAACTCTGCACTCTTCAGAAGAAATTGTCAAGATGGTCTGGACCAAATGGAGAATGTGCAAATCTCCAATAGATGAGGGTAACACCTGCTCATCTGGCTGTGTGTTGGCAGCATGCTCCTTGCAGGTGGCAGGCTTTCCTGAAGAGATGGGTTTTCAGGTTACTTTTGAAGGCTTTTGGTGTCGGTGGAGAGTCTGATGTGCTGTGTAACAAGTTCCAGAGTGCCTAGGGCTCCCATCTACCTTGTCCTGGCTGATGGTACCTACTTGTCAGACACACATACATGGACCAATTTAATAGAAAGCCAATTAACCTGCCAGCGTGGGTGACCTGACTGGGCCCTTAAAGTGAAGATAAATGCTACTTGATTGCTATGTGTTAACCCAACCCAAGTGTATGAAGGGCGTGGAATTTGTACTATCCGTATTTTGCATGCTTCCTTCTCTAATATACAAAAATTTCTGAATAGTTATTTCTTTTTTGAAGTGCTTTTACCAAATGTTCCACACACCTTAATTTACCTCATTAACATACTTCGATGATTTCACCATTGTTTCGGGGAGGCATATTTATACTGTATACTGCAATATGTAAGATGTGCCCTCAAGTGACTTCTGTGACCTCAGGTGACTTTTTAGAATGTGTTTACGCCTCTGTTATCAAGAAAGTTCAGAACAGCAGGAAAAGCATTCATTTTCTATAGTTTTAAGTGAAATACTATAAACTGTAAATGCCTTAAATGAAGCAGTTGACTGGAATACAGAACCATAGAGGCTTTTCTATTCTCTTGAACATATATAACAAACATATGGAGAATATTGACTGTGCTTTTTTACATCATGCTATATTCCAGGTCTGTTGATTCTATAAAATGAATAAAGTAGCAAAGATAGAATGTTTTAAGGAAACATCCAGTTAAAGGGGTTGTCTCACTTCAGCAAGTGGCATTCATCATGTACAGAAAGTTAATACAAGGCACTTATTAATGTATTGTGATTGACCATATTGTCTCCTTTACTGGCTGGATTCATTTTCCATCACATTATACACTGCTTGTATGCAGGGCTTACACCACCCTGCAATCCAGCAGTGGTGGCCATGCTTGCACACTATAGGAAAAAGCACTGGATGTTTGAGTCCGCACTTTTTCCTATAGTGTGTAAGCACAGCCACCATTGCTAGATTGCAGGGTGGTTGTAACCCCTGGATATAAGTAGTGTATAATGCAATGGAAAAATTAATCAAGCCAGCTTGTATTAACTTTATCTACATTATAAATGCCATTTGCTGAAGAAAGACAACTCTTTTAAGTAATTGCTTTAAATTCATGGCTGAGAAGGGAATACCCAGGGCTGGGGCGATGGGTAGGTGAAGGTAGGTTCTGAGGAAGGGCATGGGGAGGGAAGGGGTGTCACTGGAGTCTGCAGGGATCTTGGAGGGACACATACATTTTGTGGTCTGATATAAGGTCTTCAGGAATCTGTGGGGGTCATGAATGTTATGTTCTGATATGAGGTCTGCAGGGATCTGTAAGGGGAATATGAATTTTATGGTTTGATATGAGGGCTGCATTGATCTGTGGTGTGACAAGGATTTTGTGGTCTGATCTGAAGTGTGCAAGATCTGTGGGGGGGTCACATGAACAGTGAGGGGGGCTTGAATTTTGCTGTTCTGATATAAGGTCCGTAGGGAGCAGTAGGTTGGGGGGGGCGTGAATTTAGTGGTCTGATATGAGGTCTGCAAGGATCTGTGGGGGGGGGGCATGAATTTTGAAATTTGAGGGAGGGGTTGGGGGTCACATGAACACTGGAGTCTGCAGGGATCTGTGGGAGAATTAATTTTGAGGTCTGATATGAGGTCTGCAGGGATCTGTGGCAGAACATGAATTTTGTGGTCTGATCTGAGGTCTGCAAGGATATGTGGGGGCATGAATTTTGTGGTCTGATATGAGGTCTGCAGGGATCTGAAGAAGGGAGGGGGCACATGAATTTTGGGGTCTGATCGGAGGTCTGCAGCGATCGGTTGGAAGAGGTACATGAAATTGGGTCTGATCTGAGATCCCAATTAATCACTGGTGACATGAGGGTTATAGGGAGACACATTCTGAGGTCTGAATTTAAAGGAAGGAGTTTTTGAGGTCTGTATAAATTTGGGGTTTTATCTGGAGATTGTATACATGTGGGACTAATGTGGGGTCTGTATTAATTTTAGGGTCTGTCAGAAGATTTGTATTAATTTTGGGGACTGGTCTGGTGTTTGATGCCTAAAGTTTCCTTTTGGCCCCATTATTTTCTAGTTCTATAGCTCTGTCCTTTGGCTCTTCTATTTTGGCAATACAGTAATTGTGGGGCATTTGGAAGCACCGCTGGTACAGTAATGTGTACACACAAGGCAGCAGCGGGCATAGTACTGGTGGAAGCCATAGAATAGGCATGTTAAAGGGGCGGCCGAATGGAGGAGTTCTTTGCTATGGAAGGTGGGAATGGACTGCAGAAGCAACGAATGAAGGCAGTTGTGTAACCTAATCTCCTGGGCCATAATGTAAAATATGTAATATCCCATCAAACATATACCATTTATTAATCCTAGTGTCTTCTTATATTGCAGAGGGGTGGTGCACCCCTGACCAAAGATGTCTGTGCATGATGTTCTGGGCCAAATGAAGAAAACAGGGAAAGCGAAGAACTCAAGTATCTGTAAAGATGTCACCTATAAGTCATTGGAATTACGTTTGGTATACCCATGACTGTTTCTTATAAAATGTGATTTAATCTCAATTGGAAAGTTGCCTCCTCTGCTTAGGGCACCAAAATATCATGTCCTGTCCCTGGGAATACCCATTGCATGTGGTGGCCAGAGGTGGCAGAGGTTACAGAAACAAGCTCAGCACACTGGCGTAACTATAGGGGTTGCAGTGGTCGCAATTGCCTAAGCCTAAGCTGTACTGTACTTTTCCCTTTATAAGAAGCAGTGCATCTTATAAAGGGAATACTAGGGAGCGCTTCCATAATGGAAGCGCTCACTAGTCTGTAGGAGGAGGGGGAGAGAAGAACTGTGAGCGCTATACAGTACTTACCCCTCCTCCTGCTCGCTCCTGTCAGGGCCCGCGCTTCTGTGTCCTGACTACCTGCAGTGTCAGGATGTACAGAGCTCACTCTGACCTGACACTGCAGGAGGTCAGGTGACTGCAGCGCGGGCCCTGAGGCAGCTAGGACAGGGAGAGGAGCGGCAGGAGAGGTAAGTTACTTTATTATTTTACTGTCTGATCTGAGGTATTGATATTGAGGTCTAATTGGGGAGGGGGTCTCACTGGGGGAATCTGGAGGTCTCACTGGGGGGTCAGGAGGTCTAATTGGGGAGCTGTAGGTCTAACTGGGGTGTCTGCAGGTCTAACTGGGGGCTCTGCAGGTCTAACTGGGGGGTCTGGAGGTCTGGGGGGTCTAGAGGTCTGACTGGGGGGTCTGCAGGTCTGACTGGGGGGTCTGCAGGTCTGACTGGGGGTCTGCAGGTCTGACGGGGGAGTCTAGAGTGGTCTAACTGGGGAGTCTGGAGAGGTCTGACTGGGGTTCTGGTGGTGTCTAATGGGGGGTCTGGAGGTGTCTAATGGGGGGTCTGTGGTCTGACTGGGGGGTCTAGAGAGGTCTGACTGGGTGGTCTGGAGAGGTCTGATGGGGGGGTCTGGAGGTCTAATGGAGATCTGATTGGGGGTCTGGAGGTCTAATGGGGATCTCATTGGGGGTCTGGAGGTCTAATGGGGATCTGATTGGGGTCTGGAGGGCTGATATAAGGGTCTGGAGATCTAATGGGGGTCTGATATGGGCGTCTGGAGGTCTAATGGGGGTCTTATCTGAGGTCTGATATTGGGTCGGGGTCTTACATGGAGGTCTAAAAAAAAAACGGGGTCTTATATGGGGTCTGACATAGAGGACTAAAGGGGGTTTGGTCTGAGATGGGGGGATCTCATTTAGGGTTTTATATGGGGGTCTGATCTGAAAGGAAGGGGGTATTTTTTGTACTAGCGCACAATATAAAAGGGTGTTTTTGTACTGGCGCACTATCTGTGTGGTACCGGTATTTTCAGGGGGGCTGTCTCTGCAGGATAGTATTGGGGAGCACAGTGGACACAGTATTGGGGGTGGCAAGATGGGGTGTTGAGAAGGTGAGAGGATGATGGAAAAGTAGGAAAGTAAGATGTCTGTTTGTTAAACTCTGCTGAGACGAGGCGTGGCTGAAAGAAATCATCATGGCGGTCTGGTCGGACAGGAGAAGAAGAGGAAAGAGAACATCTACATCAGAGAAGAGTAGTCACTGGATGTTAGAGGTACATATGTGGCGCTGTATGTAATATTTACCAGGTATGTCTTTAAAGGGGTTGTCCGTTTTTGTTTTTTTATTGTACGAGCGATGCCTTCTCTGTTTACCTGCTCATCACTGCAAAGGCTACGGTGAGCAGGTGAACAGAGCAGCACTCTCTTCAAACAGCTGATCCGCGGGGGTGCACCGGCCGATCTGATATTGATAACCTATCCTGAGGATAGGTCATCAGTAATAAAAAGAGGACAACCCATGGCATGGGGGGTGGGGCGTTTCAATATTTTCCTCGGGCAGCAGAAAAGCTAGGTGCACCAGCACTGGTGGGGGGGGGAAGGTTGGGTTGGCCAAGCTGAACTCTTGCACCAGGGCCCATGAGCCTTTAGCTACGCCCCTGGCTGAGCGGGTTGTGCTATGCTATTTCTGTGACTCCCACAGAAGTGAATAGGAGCAAGCAGTTAATAGGATCTGTCTTGCACCATTAATGTGTATAGTGTAACAGATATGGCACTGTGGCATGCGTTCCATTCAGATGTGGGGTACAAAAAGTATCTGCACAAAATTGTTCCTTATGACTCATTTATATAGGTCATACTTCCAACCAATGGCACTTGAATCACAAAGTGTACACATGGCTCTCTGCAGCAGACCCTTAAATGGATACAGATCACACACCAGACTTCCTAAATATTTAGGCCTTGGGCCAGATTTATACAGTCCAATTCTAGCCCTTTATATGGACCCAAGCCAGAAGCCCCCTGTATACACAGCTCAGATCAGACCTACATATATAAAGGCTTCAGAACAACCCCCTATTTTGTATTTACAAATCCTCCTATAAATACAAAGCCCCTAAAAATTACAAACCCCATATAAGATGACTCATGCTTACAAGCCCTAAACACCAACAGCAATGTGTTTAACTTGGTGATGGTGGTAGCTTGCATGGATAGCAGAGGCATCAGCAGGGCAGACACAGAGTTGAGGGGAACAGGCTTTCTGAGCTGGACAAGATTACTCTGTAAACATGTCGGCTTGCACGTCAGTGCCATAGCAATCAACAATGAAACATTGCTAGATACTAAGGCAGTTTAATATATTTTATTTGCCCAGCAGACTCCTTGAGTCTGATTGTTGCACTTACCCCAAGGATATTGTTACCGCCATTAAGAACGGTACTCTATTACAGTGAATTGACCTATGATACGATATGCTCTCAAACTCACCAGTATGGTCATTATGATGGGCTCTGTGCAGACTTCCAGTTATTTTTGTCAGTGAGTAGTGATGCAGCTATTGGTTAATTACTCAGAATAGTTAGAGTTATGGAACACTATGCAAATGACTTACGAATAGAGATAAGCAAATCAATTTGAAACTAATAAAATTCAACTTGAATTTTAAAAAAAATTTGAGTTCTATCTGAATGCAAATTTTTTAATGATTCAATTTCAGTGAATTTTGGGGGGAGAGAGGGAAAGAAATAGAGAAAAAAGACAAGAGAAAAAAATTGTATCCTAGGAGACCGCATTGTATCATACACAAATTTTCAGGCCAAATGGAACACTTTCGATTTAGGTAGAATCAATATGTAACCAAACCAAGTTGGTCAACCGATTTGTCCAATTGTACTTTGAGTGATTCGCTCATCTCAATATATGACTGCATCATCCACCATTGCAACCCCTTTTTAGTTGTCTTCTTTTGCATTGTGATGTGCAGTGTCATCCTTGTAATGATAATGAATTTTGAATGTTGATGTCATTTAAGTTTAGATGGTCATAGCCTTTCACTTCAAGCTATTTTTTATCAGTATTGAAAAACCCTGAAGCATGCCATCAATTTTCCCCTTGAAAACAAATTTTTTTTTCTCAGCATTCTGGTCAGTGGCAGTCATAGTTTATAGGCCTTCTTAAGTTGCTTAACTGAAAAAAAACTGCAATATTCATAAATTAAAAAAAAACCCTGTATTTGCCATATGTATTGTAGAATGTTGACTGTGAAATGAGTCACCTTTGGAACTATTCCAATTCGTTCCGACTGAGATGCTATGTAAATATCACGGACTGATTGAGTAGATATGTAAACTGTGATCTTGTAATCTAATCATAGACTTTGTTTAAAATTTGTAAATGGTATATGATAAAGTCAACATTATTCACTGAAAGGTAAGGACCCATCGGTGCCATACAAAATAGGTCACCATCTTCCTCATGATGATGTCTATAAGAAGATTTTTACCAATTACCAAAGTTCTCATTTGTCGAAGCTCCTAATTTACTAAGATACAATACCATTTTTTTCCAGTTAATGCAGACGCTGCTCATTCATTCAGAACTTATTATCTGTAACCTAATAAGTTACCGGGAAACTGAGGTAAGACCGGTCTTTGCAACTTTATTGATTGCTTCTAAGCTTTGCTTGAAAACCATGCATTAAATCTCTTGTGAAATAACTTCTGCCATTATAATTTAGATGCTAAAAAATACAACTATGATGTAAGGAATTGTTCACAAAAGTTAATTTCAGTTTATGATTTTATTTAGTTTATATTTTACAATGAATATAAGTTTATCAACCTGTTATCTTTAGGTCCAAAATTCAGTGTTTATTAATGTCTTCATATATACGCTGCTGTCCATAAATGATAGGGAACTTTATAAATTCCTTATAGAATATAAGATATTAGAACTGCTCTCTATAAAAAAAACTATTGATTCAATAATAACCTGCAGAATTACTTGTTCTTGCTCCTTAAGACCTAGTAGCAGAATACAGAATGCACTGTTTGTGTACAGAATCTTATCTTATCTAGATATAATGCAGCACAAAGAGGGAGACTTATCACAACTGGTGCTAAGGAAGCAGTTGTCCATTTCAACCAATCAGATGCCACTTTTCATTTTTAAAGCTACTTTGGAAAAAAGAAAAGATCAATTTGGTTGGTTACAATGGGCAATAAAGTTAGTTTTCCTAAGCACCAGACCATTTCTGATACATCTCCCTCGTAGACTTCTGTCAAAGTCTCTCCAGACAAACCTAAAAGTAGATTAATCAAAAACTGTCTAAAATAAAAAACTGCCTTTGTTGCCCTTAGCAACCAATCACAGAGCAGCTTAAATTTTTTAAGAGCCAAATACAAAATGATAGTTGTGCTGTGATTGGTTGCTATAGGTAACAAAGGCAGTTTTTCTTTCGGACATCTTCATAAATCTGTCCTCTGCAATACATAGAAAATATATTCTGTAGTAACAGGACTACCACAGGATCTCACGCCAGGCTTGGATGTTCTGTTATTTCTAGTATGTGTATGTGTACTGCCATAAATATCTATTTTCCTTCCTCCTTTATGATATCACTTATTATATCACTTTTGACACATTGTATTGTAAAGGTACTGTATTTTACATACATAATTAAGTACTGATTTGTTACATCCCCTTTAATCATTATATCACCTTCTACATTATTTGTAATGATATTCCTTGTAATTTAGTGAGTTCTTTCGAGCACTCGTTACTGATAATCTGGCCATCTAAATGTGCTGCCAATCCTGTCGTTCGTGCAGGTACCTCCAGTCATAGTTTCTAGGCATCAGATCATGGTGTCTAAACAGTCATCTGCTGCCTAGAAACAATGATTCTGTATGGGGATGAGGGATCACTAAAGCAATCCCTTGTCCTCATACTGTGAATGAGATCGCTACATGTAAATACAGCAGTCTCCTTCACTGAGCGAGCTGCTGACTGTTGGGAAAAAAACATTTCCTTCCCAACAATCAGCTGCTCCATCGGCCTATCTAAACCCACCTTTAGTAGTTAGATAACATATACAAACCCCTCATTGTGCTGAAAAGGTTACATTCCTGAGTAATTATCTCAAAGACATGCGTATTGCACACTGGACATTCTTAGGGGCTGAAAGGTATAAACTTTTATGCACAGTGGAACTCCTCCAAGAACATCATCCAGGTAAGATGTTGTAGGTCAGTATCTCTCTTATATTACCACGGGGTGCTATGACATGGTGACAGGAGTCTCCCCAACATTGTATCGTAGGTAGGTGATTGATTATTAGTAGAGATGAGCGAGCATGCTCGCCCGAACTTGGTGCTCGTTCGAGTATTAGGGTACTCGTAAGTACTCGCTGCTCGGACGAGTATCTCGCCATGCTCGAGGAAATGGCAACTTCCGCATTGTGCACTTTTGGCGCCTATAAACTCAGCCAATAACAAGCCAGGAGACTCTGCGGTACACCCAGCATCACGTGGGGCCCTTACATGTCGATAGCAGGGGTTGGCTGGCCTGATCAGGTGACCCTGGAATATACTAGTGACTGCCCGCGGTGCTCGGCTCAGATGCTGTCTGGATGTCGTTAGGGATAGAGCTGCTGTGTTTCAGGGAGAGTGTTAGGGCCTGCATTTAGTTCTTTGTTAGGCAGGAGTGATCTCAAAAGAACCCAACAGCCCTTCTAAGGGCTACAAGACATTTTTATTTGTCTCCTGGCTGGGCTGGCTGGCTGGCACTAGTAGTGCAGCTATCGCCATATATAACCTTTTTTTTTTTATTGTTATATCTCAGTGATGCAAATGCATTTCACACAGCTGTGTGGAACCATTCTGTGTCACAGTTCAGCTGTCCACTCACCACAATCCGTATTTTCTGTCCAGGTGACACATTCTGTACGTCACTTAATTAAAAAAAGGTCTTTTGCTGTCACTGATACAGCTAGATTACAAAAATCTCTGTGCGACATTTGTCTGGGTTGCAGTCAAAATAGCCACAGTC
Organism: Rhinella marina; assembly: GCA_900303285.1. Classification (NCBI taxonomy): domain Eukaryota; kingdom Metazoa; phylum Chordata; class Amphibia; order Anura; family Bufonidae; genus Rhinella; species Rhinella marina. Next base: position 28,598 of record ONZH01021190.1, on the reverse strand, counting down.
AGCAGGGGCTGAGTTTGCTCTCTGATATATTCTGCACGTCACGTTAAAAAAAACAAAACAAAAAAAAATATATTGTTTATTTGTTGTTTTATCTCAGTGATACAAATCCATTTCATACAGCTGTGTGGAACCATTCTGTGTGTCACAGTTCAGCTGTCCACTCACCACAATCCGTATTTTCTGTCCAGGTGACACATTCTGTACGTCACTTAATTAAAAAAGGTCTTTTGCTGTCACTGATACAGCTACATTAGAAAAATCTCTGATCGACATTTGTCTGGGTTGCAACTAAGCAGACCAAGTCTGCCTAATCTAATAGTTTCCGTGTAATTGCTCCATACTGCACGGTACGTAATAACATACGTAATTTTGATCTAACTTATCCACCTATATATTTACTTGTTCAGATGGAACAAGTTTGTGGGTTTCAGTACAGCAGGCCCATTTATTTTATTTTTTTAATATAATACACTTATATACAGAAAATGTTGAACCCCAGGGCTAAGGGTCGAGGACGAGGGCGTGGACGTGGGCATTCAATTACTGCAGGGGGCAGAGGCCGTGGTCCTGAGCAGGGTGGGACAGTACCTGCTGATGAGGGAGCTGGGGAACGCCGCAGAGCTACACTCCCTAGCTTCATGTCTCAACTTGGGACACGTGGTAGAGGACTGTTGAAACCACAACAGTGTGAACAGCTGATGTCGTGGATTGCGGACAATGCTTCAAGTAATTTGTCTACCAGTCAGTCTTCCACGCAGTCCACCCACGTTACCCAAGGGAGCACTCCTCTGGCTCCTCCACATCAACCTCCTTCCCCCCAGTCTGCTCCCTCCCAGGAAAATTTGGAATGCGATCCGGCATAATCTCAGGAACTGTTTTCTAGACCCTTCCCAGAGTCACAAACCACTTCTCAGGTTGCTGCTGACTTCGTTCCCGATGCCCAAGTTTTCCAACTGTCGCAGTCTGTGGGTGATGATGATGATGACAATGTTGACTTAGTGGAAGAAGTTTGTAAAGAGGTGTCGGACGATGAGGAGACACGGTTGTCAGACAGTGGTGAAGTTGTTGTCAGGGCAGGAAGTCCGAGGGGGGAGCAGACTGAGGAATCGGAGGATGAAGAGGTGACTGACCCAAGCTGGGTTGATAAGCCGAGTGAAGACAGTGCTTCTGAGGCGGAGGCAAGTGCTGCACCAGAACAGGTTGTAAGAGGCAGTGGTGTGGCCAGAGGGAGAAGCAGGGCCAGAGCTGGTGCATCAGCAGCAACTGTTTAACGTAGTGAAGCTCCCGTGGCGAGGCCTAGATGTTCGCAAGTCTGGAGGTTCTTTAAAGAAAGTGAGGATGACTGACGGACTGTGGTGTGCAACCTGTGCCACACCAGGATCAGCAGGGGTGCCACCACAACTAGCCTAACCACCACCAGCATGCGCAGGCATATGAGTACTAAACACCCCACTCAATGGAACCAAGGCCGTTCACCACCTCCTGCGGGTCACACCACTGCTCCTTCCCCTGTGTCACTCGCTGCCTTTGCTAGTCAACCCCCTGCCCAGGACCCCGGCACGAGTGCCTCCCGCCGGAAAACCACACCTTCGCCTCCACGATCCTCCACAGCATCCACCAATGTGTCCCAGCGCAGCGTTCAGCTGTCTTTACAGCAGACGCTGGAGCGCAAGAGGAAATACAGTTCCACCCACCCACATGCCCAAGCCCTCAACGTCCACATCTCCAAATTGCTAAGCCTGGAGATGCTGCCCTATAGGCTGGTAGAGACCGAGGCCTTTCGCAATCTCATGGCGGTGGCTGCCCCTCGGTATTCTGTCCCCAGCCGCCACTATTTTTCCCGATGTGCCGTCCCAGCCCTACACCAGCACGTGTCACAGAATATCATCCGTGCCCTGACCAACGCTGTTTCTGAGAAGGTCCACCTAACCACGGACACGTGGACAAGTGCTGCCGGGCAGGGACACTATATCTCACTGATGGCACATTGGGTTAACTTAGTGGAGGCTGGGACCGAGACTGACCCTGGGGCCGCTCATTTACTGCCCACACCGAGGATTGCGGGGCCTACCTCGGTCACGGTCTCTCAGATGTACTATGCCTCCTCCGACCCCTCCTCCTCCTCCTCCACCGAATTACCATCCGTGGGCACGGTGCCTTCAGTCGGTAGCTCTAGGCGCAGCAGCAGTGCCGTGGGTAAGCGCCAGCAGGCGGTGCTCAAACTGCTGAGCTTAGGTGACAAAAGGCACACCGCCCAAGAGCTGTTACAGGGCATCACGGCGCAGACCGATCTGTGGCTGGCACCGCTGAACCTCAAGCCAGGCATGGTTGTGTGTGACATTGGGCGTAACCTGGTGGCGGCTCTGCAACTCGGCAGACTGACACATGTGCCATGCCTGGCCCACGTGTTCAATCTCATAGTTCAGCGGTTCCTCAAGACATACCCCAATCTGTCTGATTTGCTCACCAAGGTGCGCCGCATCTGTGCGCATTTCCGCAAGTCGACCACAGATGCTGCCACTCTCAGGGCAGCGCAGCGCCGCCTACAACTGCCCGCTCACCGACTGTTGTGCGACGTGCCCACGAGATGGAATTCCACATTAAACATGTTATCCAGAGTTTACCAGCAGCGCAGAGCGATTGTAGACTGCCAGATGTCAACTTCCACCAGAACTGGTAGTCAGGTCACACAGATTCCTCAAGTCTACAATGAGGAGTGGACGTGGATGTCTGATATCTGCCAGGTGTTGAGCAACTTTGAGGAGTCAACACAGATGGTCAGGGGCGATGCCGCTATTATCAGCCTCACCATCCCGCTGCTTTGCCTGTTGAAAAACTCACTGCCCAGCATCAAGTCGGATGCTTTGCGCTTGTCACAAGAGACGGTGGAGGAAGATACGTCGCTTGATAGCCAGAGCACCCTCCGGTCTGTTTCTCAGCGCGTATCGGAGGAGGGGGATGAGGAAGAGGAGGAGAATGTCGGCGAGACAGTAGAGGGTACCAGTGCTCAGTCCTTAACTCTTGAGCGTGTATGGGCTGAAGAGGAGGACTTGGAGGAGGAGGAGGAGGAAATGGAGAGTCAGGCCAGTGAGGAGAGGGAATTCTTGCGTGTTGGGACTCTGGCGCACATGGCAGACTTCATGTTAGGCTGCCTATCCCGTGACCCTCGCGTTAGAAGAATTTTTTCAAACACCGATTACTGGGTGTTCACTCTCCTGGACCCACGGTACAAGCAGAACCTTTCCACTCTCATCCCTGCAGAGGAAAGGAGTATGAGAGTGAATAGATATCAACAGACCCTGGTGCACAAGCTGAAACAATTCTTCCCATCTGACGCCGCTAGCGGCAGAGGGCATGGTTCTGTGGGCTAAGTAGCGGGGGAGAGGAGGCGAGCAGGCAGCTTGTCCAGCACTGGCAGGGGAACGCTCTCCAAGGCCTTTGCCAGTTTTATGTCACCCCAGCAAGACACTGTCACCTGTCCCCAGTCTAGGCAGAGTAGGGGGGAGCTGTACAGGAAGATGGTGAGGGAGTACCTAGCTGACCATACCAACGTCCGTAGCGATCACTCTGCTCCATACAACTACTGGGTTTCAAAGCTGGACACGTGGCCTGAACTGGCGCTGTATGCCTTGGAGGTGCTGGCCTGCCCTGCCGCTAGCGTGCTGTCAGAGCGGGTATTCAGTGCAGCTGGTGGCGCCATCACCGATAAGCGTACACGCCTGTCAACTGACAGCGCTGACAGGCTGACGCTTATTAAAATGAACAAAGCCTGGATTTCACCGGAATTCAAATCTCCTCCGGGGGAAAGCAGCTACAAATTTAAATAACTTATGTATCCGATTCCTCTTCTCTACTCCTCCTACTCCTCCTCCTCCTCCATATTGTCTTTGCCTAACGCTGACCCAAAAAACGCCATTTTTTAGAGGTCCAACTGGCACTCTTTTACCACAATTTTTCAGGAGGGCCCCCTACAGGCCCTCTCTCCAAACAATTTTTCCGGAGGTCCACCTACAGGCCCTCTGTCCAAACAATTTTTCCGGAGGTCCACCTACAGGCCCTCTCTCCAAACAATTTTTCCGGAGGTCCACCTACAGGCCCTCTGTCCAAACAATTTTTCCGGAGGTCCACCTACAGGCCCTCTCTCCAAACAATTTTTCCGGGTGTCCACCTACAGGCCCTCTCTCCAGTTCTAGTTTCCAGTTTTATTTGCGCAAACTGCGTAAATTTTATTTTTGGGATAGGTGTGAAAAATAATATTACCTGCGTATCTATATTGCCCAACATTGGATACGGTAGCAAGTAGAAGACTAAACACATGCTGCCAACAGGGTTCCGCAAATTCCTGGTCCACCCGCAAATTCCTGGTCCACAATGTCAAGGAGGTCCAGGTTCTGTTGATGAGCAACAAGTCCTTCTGTGCTGAAATCGCCGACAACGTCTCCATCTAAGAACCTAAAGATCATTGTGGAGAGAGCGGCACAGCTCGCCGTCAAAGTGACGAACCCCAACGCCAGACTGCGCAGATAACGAATAAATATCTCTGGTTATTTTTGATAAATAAAAGTTAAATAAACACAAAAAAAAATGATCTGTTCCTGTGCCTGATCCACCCAAGTTGAATCTGTCCCATCATGAGAAAGTCCCCACTGTAACTTGCTTCCCATACAACTACCTCACCCCCCGACACCTGTGTCTCGCCATTGTCCACCACCTCCTCAGACAACACTGGTAAATCCCCACTGTCAGCACACGGAGACTGCAAAAGGTCTTGGGAATTGGGGCAGAGAATGTTCTGGGCTAGCACATCAGAGAAGGGGTGATTATGGGGTTCCAGGGAGTACGTGACCACATGCAATCTCCATCTAAAAAGTCATGCCACACTTGATCGAGCTCATAATTGACAATTGTACCGGTTGATGCTAAATTTTTAAGTTGGGGTCCTGCGTCGTCATTCTAACTACATCCGGCTGTTGTCACCACCACACACGCTAGCCCAGGGGGCACTCCTCTGGCTCTTCCAGCGAAACCTCCTTCCCCCCCAGCCTGCCCCCCACCTACAGGCCCTCTCTGCAAACAATTTACTTCTTTGTCCTATCTTTATCTCTCTCTCCAAACTATTTTTCTGGATAGCTGCCATATACGGTATTAAACTGAGTAGTATACATAGAAGACATACCACACTTGATCAATCTCATAATTTACGACTGTACCGGTTGATGCTAAATTTTTAAGTTGGGGTCCTGCGTCGTCATTCTAACTACACCCGGCTGTTGCCACCACCACACACGCTAGCCCAGGGGGCACTCCTCTGGCTCCTCCAGCGAAACCTCCTTCCCCCCAGCCTGCCCCCCACCTACAGGCCCTCTCTACAAACAATTTACCCGGATAGGGGACGTCTTAGATATTGTACAGATTTTTGTTTGGTTCTTCTTTTATTTCCCTCCTGACCTGTGATAGGCAGAGCATGGACACGTCCCCTTAGCTGCAGTGGGAAAGACACTCCCCTGGCCAGAGCAAGCTCTTTTTCCGTTTTCCGTGGTCGAAAAATCCATGAAATATAAGGTCCCAAGATAGGGGACGTATACGGTATTAAACTGAGAAGAATCGATACCATACCGGTTGATACGACAGTTTTTCAAAAGCCATTCCGGCTGTTGTCACCACCACACACGCTAGCCCAGGGGGCACTCCTCTGGCTCTTCCAGCGAAACCTCCTTCCCCCCCCACCTACAGGCCCTCTCTCCAAACAATTTACCCGGGTAGGGGGACATATTAGATATTGCACTGATTTTTTCTTAGATTTTCTTTTAATTGCCTCCTGCGATAGATGGGAATCGAACCCAGGTCAACTGCTTGGGAAGCAGCTATGCGCACCACTATACCACCAGCAGCCACAGCAACTGATAAGAACAGATACTAAACTTGATGTCAGCTGCAGTGCCAGCATGAGCAGTGGTTTCACCTGCAGGCGGTGATGGACCTTCGTTGCACCTAGTTGGGTGCTTCCCTAACATGTGATGGGTATTTGCCTCGCCTTTCTTGGTCTGGGTGAGCACAATTGCCATGAGGGTAACCACCAGGCTGTTGCCTGAGAATTTGGGGTAATGGTGGGATTAAGCAGCCTCAGAGGCATCCATGCATTCTGCCCCTGCTGTTTCCTGTCCATTTCCGTGGTGTTTCCATCATTTTCTGAGGTTTCCAGGTTTTCACCCAGCCTTCCCTAGGCAGAGCCTTGGTCCCCTGCAAAAAATGCTCGAGTCTCCCATTGACTTCAATGGGGTTCGTTACTCGAAACGAGCACCCGAGCATCGGGAAAAGTTCGACTCGAATAACGAGCACCCGAGCATTTTAGTGCTCGCTCATCTCTATTCATCATGCAATATTAGTACACAGATATTTCACTGGTCTGAATTTTCACAAGTTAAGCAGTTATAAATAACAGAATTTATTTTTTGGCAAATTTTATGAACTCATCATTAAATGGATTTTAAATAAATTCAATATTGATGGTCTATTTCGACACCTGCCAATCAGCTGTTTGAAGCAGCCAAAGCTCTGTGGTGAGAGCTTAAGCCTTGTCACAGCTTACCAAACATAGCACAGTTCATAATGTAGTTTTATTTATTTTTATTGCAGCCCAAGCCCATTCACTTGATTGAGACTGAACTGCAAATAGGCCATTTGACCGATGAAGGTGACATCATGGGCCAAGCAAGAGACCATAGCTCTTATTGGATCACCACAGTTTCTTCAAACAGCTGATCAGCAGGGGTGCTGGGAGTCAGATGCTCACCAATCAGTTACTGATGACCTATCCAGAGAATAGAAAAATAATCCTAATGCTGTGGATGTGTTTTAGATGTATAGTTTCAGTAATTTTTCTCTTTTAATGTACATTATCTCTTTTTAACTGTGTTGAGTTGGTTGGCTGTTCCTTATATGGAGTTGTATAGCTGAAGTATGTGTACTGATCTATCACCTGCTTTCCCCCACTAATGTTCCCCCTCCCCTCTTAAAGCAGAGACACCACCCTCCTTCCTCAGTCTCCCCTGTGACTTTTGTTACTCAGTTACTACAGATCAGTTTGGCAAATAGGAAAGTAAATCTTTTGCATGGCACTGTTCCCATGTAGCATAGACAAGTAGCTTAGACTTACGTTGATCTATTAAACATACTTATTTTAAAAAAGACAAATACAGGTAGAGTGCCTTAACAATGTGTTTCATGCTCAAACTGAGCACTTTCTCAGAGTGAGAAAGTATGTTTAATAAATCACTTTAAAGGCTATGTAAACCGTCAGGGGCAATTAGTTTTATGATTGTATTTTACCACTGTGCTTAAAATAATTTTTTCAATTTTAGTATTTTTTTATAAAAAAAACTATGCAGCAGCTTTGTCATAAAAGGTTAACTTCTGCCTGGCTGTGAGAATAATAATTTCCCTTTGTGCTGGTCATCTAATAACTAGTGATGATCGAGCACCTCAATGTTCGGGTGCTCGGGTGCTCTGGCCGAACACTAGGTGGTGCTCGAGTGCTCGGCTGAGCACCCGAGTATCATGGAAGTCAATGGGAGAAGACCAGGCACACTCTGCTGCCTAGCTGACCGAAAAAATTTTTTAAGGGACACATGCGGCTGCCGAGCTGACCGCCAAAAAAATTTAAGGGACACATGCCACTTAGCTCAACATCTCAAACATTAGAAGTGACATGTAGCAGAGCTAAGTGTGTTAAAAATTATTTTTGACATGCCGCTTAGCTGAACGTCTGAAACATTAGAAGTGACATGTAGCAGAGCTGAGCGTGTAAAACATTATGGTTGAGGGCTTGCTGGTGAGCTGACAGGCCAAAAAATTAGGCTGCAGGCCCAGCTGGTGGACTTCGAGGGCAGCCTAATAAGCTGTTTCATATGATGGAGGAAGAGGAGGACGAGAAGAGGAAGGGGTACATGATTATACAGTTTATTCAATACACCCTAAAAGCCATATTTAAGGTTCCTTCATGTTAAGCCGCTTTCCTCTGGTGGAGTAGAGAAGTCAGGGGCAATCCAGTCCTTGTTCATTTTGATAAGCGTCAACCTGTCAGCATTGTCAGTTGACAGGCAGATGCGCTTATCAGTAATTATGCCCCCAGCGGCACTAAATACCCGCTCAGACAAAACGCTGGCGGCAGGGCAGGCCAGCACCTCCAAGGCGTAGACCGCCAGTTCATGCCACGTGTCCAGCTTAGACACCCAATAATTATACGGCACAGAGGGATCACTGAGGACGTTGACGCGGTCAGCTACGTACTCCTTTACCGTCTTCCAAGACTTTTCCCTCCTTGTCACACTAGGCCGCTCATCAGGGTGAGGGTGCTGGCGGGGTGTCATAAAACTGTTCCAGGCCTTGGAGAGTGTTGCCCTGCCTTTGTTGGAACTGCTGTGTGTTCCCTTCGTCTCCCCTCCTCGGGTGGCCAAGGAACTACGGACTCTGCAGCCAGTGTTGTCAGATGGAAATTTGTGGAGCAATTTTTTGACAAGGGCCTTCTGGTATTGCAACATTTTACTAGTCCTTTCCACCACAGGAATGAGAGATAGGAAGTTCTCTTTTTAGTGGGGGTCGAGAAGGGTGAACAACCAGTAATCGGTGTTGCCTAATATGCGTGTAACGCGAGGGTCATGGGAAAGGCAGCATAGCATGAAGTCAGCCATGTGTGTCAGAGTCCCAACAGACAAGGCTTCGCTCTCCCCACCAGGAGCATGACTCTCAATATCCTCCTCGTCCTCTTCCTCCTCTTCAGCCCATCTGCGCCAAAGAGATGGTGTAAACGTTGTATGGCTACCCTGTGTAGCGGTGGCAACCGTCTCCTTCTCCTCCTCCAATTGGCGCTGAGAAGACGAATCAAGGGTGGTCTGGCTATCACCCTGTGTAGGGTCTTACCCCATTTCCACCTCTTCCACACGCAGAGCATCGGCCTTTATTGTGAGCAGTGAGCTTTTTAATAGGCACAGAAGTGGGATGGTTATGCTGATAATTGCATTATCGCCGCTCACCCTCTGTGTAGATTCATCAAAGTTGCGTAACACCGAACAGAGGTCAGACATCAATGCCCACTTGTCGCTTGTGAAGAGCGGAAGCTGACTAGAAAGATGCTGACCGTGTTGCACCTGGTATTCTACTACTGCCCTCTGCTGCTCACAAAGCCTGCGCAACATGTGGAAGGTGGAATTCCATCTCGTGCTCAGGTCGCACAGCAGTCGGTGAACCGGCAAGGCGTTGACAGGCCGGCTGAAGCTGTCGGTGACTTTCGGAAATGGGCACACCGGCGGCGCACCTTCACCAGTAGCTGAGGCAAATTGGGGAAGGTTTTCAGAAACCGCTGAATCACTAAGTTGAATACATGGGCCAGGCATGGTATGTGTTGGTGGTTAGCCAGCTCCAAAGCCGCTACCAAGTTGCGGCCGTTATCGGATACAACCATGCTTGGCTGTAGGTTGACTGGCGAGAGCCACAGCTCAGCCTGTTCCCTTATGCCATGCCACAGCTCTGCGGCGGTGTGCTGTTTGTCACCCAGACAAATAAACTTCAGCATGGCCTGTTGCCGCTTACTGCTGTACTACACTGCTTCCAGCTACTGACAGAAGTCTGAGTGGTGCTGCAAGATGGCAATTCTGCATGGGAAGAGGTGGAGGTGGAGGAAGAGAAGGAGGGGTTGCAGCTGCTAGTGTAGGTGGCAGCGGAAATCCGGATGGAAGTAGGGCCCGCAATCCTCGTCGTTGGTAGCACCTGTGCCATCCCAGGGTACAACTTGCTCCCAGTCTCCACAACATTCACCCAGTGTGCCGTCAGGGAAATGTAGCGTCCCTGGCCAGAAGCGCTTGTCCATGTGTCAGTTGTTAAGTGGACCTTGCCAGGAACTGCGTTGGTCAGGGCACGGGTTATGTTTCTGGACACATGCTGGTGTAAGGCAGGGGCGGCACAACGGGAAAAAGTGTTGGCTGGGGACTGCGTATCGAGGGAAAGCCGCCGCCATCAGGCTGCGAAAGGCCTCGGTGTCCACCAGCCTAAACGGCAACATTTCCAGGGCCAGCAACTTGGAAAGTTGCGCGTTTAGAGCTATGGCCTGTGGGTGGGTGGCAGGGTATTTGTCTTGCACCGCCCTGCAAACTGTGACATGAAGCTAGGAGTTTTGGATGACTTTGTTTCTTGGGCTCTGCCAGCAGGCACAGTTTCACCGCGCCCAGAGCCATGGCCTCTGCGTTTACCATCAGCAGCACGCCCACGTCCCTTAGTGCTCGACTTGCGCATATTGTATAGTATATATGCAACTTGGTCACAACTACAGTACTGTAGATTTTTATTAACTGTATGATCAGAAAAATTTAAACGAATGTCAAATATTCTTAATGCGCAAATGTTATAGAGCAGCCGCAAATGAGGAACTGCGGCCTAAATAATCGGTATTTAAATGTAACAACGGATGTCAGCTACATAGACTTTTGAATGGTTGTAATACGCTGTGCACCTAGCGTTACTGACAGGGCACACTTGGGTTTTTTTGTCACCCAAAAAAAAAAAAGCAGACGTATTTCACAATGGACTTTGGTCTTTTTGGAACAGAAACAATCTTTCTACCTACCCAAATCCTATCCCTATATTTTAATTCCCTCCTTGGGCAAATTAAACTGCAGACGCAAATGAGGAACTGCGGCCTAAATTATCGGTATTAAATGTAACAACGGATGTCAGCTACATAGACTTTTGAACGGTTGTAATACGCTGTGCAGCTAGCGTTACTGACAGGGCACACTTGGGCTCTTTTTGCCACCAAAAAAAAAAAAAATGCAGAAAGATTTAACAATGGACTTTTGTGTCTTTTGAACAATGATACTAACCCTGCCTATAGAAATTCTATCCCTAAACACATCCCTCCTTACGCAAATGTTATACAGCAAGACGCAAAAGAAGTACTGCGGGCTTAACAGCAGAAATTATAGCAAAGTATGTCAGGTATATAGTATACAGAGAGTATCCTACAGCATGCAGCAGCAGCACTTGTGGCATTAATGGCAGGCCACCTAGTGCCTTTAAACACTCCAAAAATAATAAAATATTGCTTTGTGTCAGATATAATAGCCCTTAAAAGTGCTTTTGGGTCTTTTTTGAGTGATTTCTATCCCTGCCTAGCGTGCTTCTCTCCCTACAGTATATGTCCCCCCTTGCTGCAGCAGCGCATGTGGCGTTAATGGCAGGCCACCTAATCGCTATTTTCACCACCTTTAAAGTCCTCAAAATTAAAAAAATATATAGGTTTGTGCCAGATATAACAGCCCTTAAAAGGGCTTTTGGGTCTTTGGTTAGCGATTTCTATCCCTGCCTAGCGTGATTCTATCCCTACACTGTCTGTCCCTGCATGCAGCAGCTCTCCCTGTCAAACACTGGCCGGGTCACATGTCACCGGCACCACTAAGATGGCTACTGGCATTACACTGAATGACATCCCTCCCCGCATGCTAATTGGCTAATTAGCGTGCGGGGAGGTGACTCGAGCATGGCGCTTGAGCACACGCGGTATTCGGCCGAATACCGCGTGGTCCCGAGCACCGCCATGTTTGGCCGAATAGTGTATTCGGCCGAACATGTTCGCTCAACACTACTAATAACCCTTATCTCTAAATAACTAATAGCTCAAAACACTTAATTAACTCAATAAGATATGAATTGCGCTATAATGAGTGTTTATAAGGTCAAAGATCAGAGATAAGGAGCCATCAGCTGCCTACAATAAAAACACAGAGCAAGCTACTCGAGAATCTCAAAGTTGTACAGGGAAAAAGGCTCAACAGTTTTAATTGAAAACTGATTTTAAGCTTAAAATGAGTACAATACAGTACTAAAAAATACCTCCTACGGACACCTGTGGGGGCATTTTGTAATCATTGCATTTTACTGTATTACTATTACTATTTTGGATTTAAAATGCAATGTTTAAAATTTTCAACAAGTTTTTCTGTACAGTTTTAGTGCATTTGCAGACTATTGCATACTGATTTATAGTGAATCTGTTAGGGAGCAGCTCTGATGGCTCAATCTGTAGTGACACTTTGCAATATTTTTGTTTAATCTTAATTTTTAGTTGTCAGTAGAGATGAGCAAATCGATTCGTTGATTCGTATCGAATCTTGGGAAATTTTAGCTGCGAAGCGAATCCGAATATTGGATTTCGCTTCGGTTTTGTACGCATTCGCTACGTAGTTTGTCCTATAAATTATACGCTATTGCTAGATATAAGTTACTCTGTACGCTGTTGCGTACAAATTCAATTCATTAGCGTTGCAGACTCCTCCCCGGTAGCTCCACCCCCTTCTCCAGTGTGCGAGGAAGACGAGGCAACTCAGGCAATTAAGATGGCGACACAGGGAGGCCCTGACTGAGGAGGCATGGTGTGGGGCACCGACCCCTATGAGGAGAAGGAACCGGAGGAGATCTACGTCTCTCAATATGTCCGGCAGCCTAAGAAGTCGGTTAAGGTGCCGGCTGAGGTGTTCACTCCGCTGGCTGACACGGCGGAGGCGGCAGGAGTTCCCGCTCCCCCGCAGAAGGACTACTCCCTTCTGCAAAATTCAATGGTTCCCGAGGCTGTCACCCAGAAAGCCCTGACCCTCTGGGAATGCAAAAAGTTGGTAGAGGAGTGGGTTGTGAAGGTTTTGGAGCACCCACGGTCCGGTGACCCCAAGCTGGAGAGCCGAATGAGGTACCGTTATTTGGGTCAGTGTGGAACGGGGAGTAGGTTTTATTGGCGATGAGGAGACGGCAGAAGAATTATACGTAAACCGCCGTTCTGTAAAGCGGCCGTATCTTCTGCCCGTCTGCCATAATCTCCACGCTGGGGATTACGTGGAGTATACCCCCATAAAGAGCCTCCAAGGCCCCTTTGCTACTGGGGTGAAACTCCTTAAGCGACCAGCTACTCCTGCAGCGCCCCCAGAAGACTGGAGTGAGGAGGTCCAGACCGCAGAAGAGGCTCGGTGTTCCCATGAGACCAATGATGGGACTCTGCAATCTGAGGAGAAATCACAAGCTCAGCTGGAACCCCTGATACCAGATTTGCCACCGCCGCTGATCCTTCATGTGGGACAGATGACCACCAACAGTTTTGTATACCAGCCATCGGTGGTACAATACCAACTGCCATGGCAGGTGCAGGCCGCACAGTCCGCCGCTCGCAGAAGACTGTTACCAGAGCCCTTACAGCCGGAGATTCTTTCACCTTGTATGCCGGTGGGAGGATCTGGCCACTACAAGGTAATGGGCAAGGCCCAAGTTGCCATGGCCCTTGCCAGTGTGACTGCCCGGTCACTATCAAGACCATCCCTGAGAGGTCGGTGGGGGTCTGCTGCCGCAGCCAGTGTCGCTTTCATGAGGCAGGAGCGCCCTCTCATGTCTTTTAGCTCCAGCAGCAGTGAAGAGGACCTGCTGGCCTAAGGATCCTGCAGCTTTTATGGGAGCCACAATGTGGACTTAACCTGAAGAGTGAGCACTAGTTGGCGTGTGTTTTTATTTTTGTTGCCCTGTGTTTGTCCTCACCCAGATGGACATGGATTGTCAGGACTCCCCCCATAAAAAAAAATTTTAACCAAGTTGCGCAGATGTTCGCCTCATCCCTTTTTTTCCCCCTTTTCAGGTTATTGGGGAGCCCCTTGAAAGAGGGTTTTTTAAGGAACCTTTGCTGCTATTTTTTTACCCATTTGGATTACAATTTTACCTATGTGGATTACAAATTGCAACTGAGTTTGGGACTCTGTTCCAGTTGTATGACAAGCGACAGAAGAAAAGAGACTTAAACGTGTCCGTGAGCATACTAGGTAGGTGATATTTAAAATGTTTACATTGTACCTATAATGTATTTGCACTATATTGTTTGCACTGGATTGGTTGCACTAATTTTTTTAACTTTCAGTAATGTTTTCAAGTGTGTTGCCCATTGTGTGTATTTCTTTACAGGTACCGCAATGTGTCCTCATATTCACTTTATAGTATGGTGCATGGTTGTACTATACACTTAGCCGGATAGACAGCACCTTACTTGTTCTACCTCAAATATACATACTGCCTCTGAGGGCGATTTCAGATCTGACCATTTATGCTGGATCTGGCCCGGGGTCCGCAAGGTATCGAAACGATGGCGCAAGCCTCGGATCACCTGCTGGATCACCTCCTTTTTATGCTGGTTTGGGTGGCGATGTGTGCCATCGTAATCCAGCCAGTCCATCAGCCGGACTATGTATTTCAGCTGTGCAGCAGAGCTAAATGATGAGGATTGCCTGGGTGCCATTTTCGAATATTCGCTCTGACTCTGAGGAGTGCACGCGCGGCCTAATCTATTCGTCGAATATACGAATCTTAGGAAAAGTTTGGCGAATGTTCGGTGAATAATTTTTTGAATGATTCACTCATCTCTAGTTGTCAGCAATCGTTTATGTTTCTTGTACCCTAAAATGGTGCCATTAAAAATATAATAAAAAAGTTGTTATGATGTGCTCTGTTTATTGTAACACAATAGAAACTACAGATCTTATTCTATGATTGTAGCAGCGGATCTAGGATTAGTCACTTGCTCTAATGAGGATAGAAAGTAGATAACCTTTCCTTCTACTGACGTAGCTAACATTTCTCCATATGAGCAATTTGTGGAGGCTATCTTAGCTATTAATGTAGGAATCATAGGTGATTTGCATTTTTAAGCTATTAGCAGACGTGCCGTATGAAGTGCAGTATAATGAAATTTGTAGTTCCAGTAATAAATGTATTGCATACCCAACAAAAGTAAACCAAGCCCTGGTCTTTTAAGAAAATGAATATGAGAGATTTTAGTAATCAAATTGAAAGTAGAAGTCCAGAAGAGGGGAGAGAGCAATTCCATAATATATAGTAAAAAGACCCTGTATAATGATCAGTCTCTGTGGAACCACTGTGTCAGTTTGACTTTGGGTTAAAACTAAGGGCGTTAATCTGGCAATTTCCTGGTTTTCACTGTACAGAGGGATCTAAATTTCACTGCAGAGGAGCCACCAGGTCACTGTCTCCTCGAGTAGAAGTTTGGTTGACAGCTGACATACAGGGGTCAGAAATACCGCTTTGAATCATAGTGTGAATCTAAGGGAGTCCAAAGTTCAGAGCAGGCAGCACAGGGTTAGTACAGTTATCAGGCATGGATCAAGTCAGATGGCAGTGGGTCAGAATCCAATAATCAGGCAAAATACCCATTCATTACTATTGGACGGCTCTGTAGTATTCACTTGAACAGATGACGCCATCCCATAGAAGTGAATGGGGATACCATGTTGTAATTACACCTGCTCACCACTGCAATTGCTTTGGTGAACAAGTAAACAGAGTAGAGTAGGCAGTGCTCGTACGTCTTCTCTTCAAACAGCTGATCAGTGGGGGGACCAATGGTCAGATCCCTGCCGGTCTGGTATTGACCTATCCTGAGGATCGGTCATTAATAGAAAAAAGTGGATAACCCCTTTAACCCTTGCAAAACTGCAGAGTGATGTGAGGTTCAATGAAGAATATCTCCAAAAGATATGCAGGACACAAGTGATCAGACTTGCTGCCAGAGTGCTAGAACCGCGATAAACACAGGGTGAGTGTCACGACAGGAAAACAAGGGATAGTGTGCCCTGTCTGAACCCCACCTCTTTCCCTGCCTACTTACAGTAGATGCCCTAGGCGGCAAAACCGTAACTTGGAGACAGTCCCTATGCTGAGTACGTGCACAGGGAAGGGAAGGGAACACAGGGAAAGACGAACACAGACAGAACAAACACAATAGCAGAATAGTCAGCAAGCCAAGTCAAGAACAGGAGGTCACGTCAAATACCGAGGGGAATTGCAAAAGCGTAGTCTAAGTCCGAAGCCAAAATCCAATATACCAATAATCAACAGCAAGGTCCAACACAAAGCACTGATCTCAGAAGACTAATCACAGGCATCTGAGTGAGGCAGTTGCCATCTTTAAATAGCCCGCCCAGGATCATGTGATGTGGCCAGCATCACATGACCTGAGGCGGAGCAAGCTGTCCAAACAATATGTAAAGTAGCCATGTGGTGTGATCAGCACCACATGGCTAAACCCAAACAGAGAATTAACTCATGAAGTGCTGGCTGACAAGACCAGCACTTCAATTCCCTATTGCTCGTCTCTAGGGGGGCGGAGAGGTCCGGCGATGTCGTGCAGAGGGAGCGCGACGCCGACCTCGCGTGACAGTGAGTGGAGTGGCACCCATGCTGGCCTAAAGCAGTGTGGCGGCACCAGGCACAGGCTGCTAATATAACAACCTGCAGCTCTCTACTCCTTCCAACACCCCTGTGAGGAAATGGTAAAAATTTTAGAGAGCTGCTATAGAGTGTATTATGACCTGAGAAGTATTTTTTTTATTTTGCTCCCAAGATGAACAATATGTTGATTTGTGTGCTCATAGCAGAGCTGTTTTCCGCTCTTGACAGTTGAATTGTTGACCTTGATTCATTTCCCCTTTCACAAACTGGAAAATTATCTTTTTCCTTAAAATTTGCGTCCCAGCTAACAGTTTGTTCAAGTAGATTGATCCTTTTTAGGAGCTATGGAGGATGATTGGAAGCAACTGCCAAACACATATTGAATTGCCATATGTGACTGGTTATTGACTCTAAGGAAATTCTGTAAACATTGGAAAGAGTCTGAAAGGGGAACTGGTAATTTCATATACGGTGCTTTGCGAAAGTATTCAACCCCCTGGAACTTTTCAACCTTTTGCCACATTTCAGGCTTCAAACAAAAAGATATAACATTTTAAATTTTTGGTGAAGAATCAACAACAAGTGGGTCACAATTGTGAAGTGGAACTAAATTTATTGGATCATTTAAACTTTTTTGTAATAATAAAACTGAAAAGTAGGACGTGCAAAATTATTCGGCCCCTTTGCATTAATATTTTGTTGCACCACCTTTTGCTGCGATTACAGCTGCAAGTCGCTTGGGGTATGTCTCTATCAGTTTTGCACATCTAGAGACTGAAATTCTTGCCCATTCTTCCTTGCAAAACAGCTCGAGCTCTTTGAGGTTGGATGGAGAGCGTTTGTGAACAGCAGTTTTCAGCTCTTTCCACATATTCTCAATTGGATTCAGGTCTGGACTTTGACTTGGCCATTCTAAGACCTGGATACGTTTATTTTTGAACCATTCCATTGTAGATTTTGCTTTATGTTTAGGATGATTGTCTTGTTGGAAGATAAATCTCCGTCCTAGTCTCAGGTCTTTTGAAGACTCCAACAGGTTTTCATCCGGAATGCTCCTGTATTTGGCTCCATCCATCTTCCCATCAATTTTAACCATCTTCCCTGTCCCTGCTGATGAAAAGCAGGCCCAAACCATGATGCTGCCACCACCATGTTTGATAGTGGGGATGGTGTGTTCAGGGTGATGAGCTGTGTTGCTTTTACGCCAAACATATCGTTTTGCATTGTTTCCAAAAAGTTTGATTTTGGTTTCATTTGACCAGAGCACCTTCTTCCACATATTTGGTGTGTCTCCCAGGTGGCTTGTGGCAAACTGTAAATGAGACTTTTTATGGATATCTTTGAGAAATGGCTTTCTTCTTGCCACTCTTCCATAAAGGCCAGATTTGTGAAGTGTTCGACTGATTGTTGTCCTATGGACAGACTCTCCCACCTCATCTGTAGATCTCTGCAGTTCATCCAGAGTGATCATGGGCCTCTTGGCTGCATCTCTGATCAGTCCTTGTTTGAGATGAAAGTTTAGAGGGACAGCCGGATCTTGGTAGATTTGCAGTGGTCTGATACTCCTTCCATTTCAATATGATCGCTTGCACAGTGCTCCTTGGGATGTTTAAAGCTTGGGAAATCTTTTGGTATCCAAATCCGGCTTTAAACTTCTCCACAACAGTATCACGGACCTGCCTGGTGTGTTCTTTGGTCTTCATGATGCAGAACCCTGAGACTATCACAGAGCAGGTGCATTTATACAGAGACTTGATTACACACAGGTGGATTCTATTTATCTTCATCAGTCATTTAGGACAACATTGGATCATCCAGATTAACTTCTGGAGTGAGTTTTCTGAACTGAAAGTAAATGGGCCGAATAATTTTGCACGCCCAACTTTTCAGTTTTATTATTACAAAAAAAGTTTAAATGATCCAATAAATTTTCAGGGGGCTGAATACTTTTGCAAGGCACTGTATAATTGTGTAAAAGACATGGAAAAGTTACTATAGAATAAGTCAGAGGTATTTTTGTTCCCAATTGTACCCATGTAGTGACTTCAAGGTCACAGATATAGTAAGGTGAAAAGGATAAGGGGACAAATAATTTTACAGTGGTTTGGAAATTATACCCTACTCAAACAGAGAGGCATTGACAGTACTGGATTTTGTCAGTAATCCCATTCTCCCTAAATCTCAATACATAGTAAAAATACATAATGAGACCTTTGGTTTCAGGTCTTGCCAAATAAAGTGGTTCATCTGTTTGCTAGAGGTGTAGGTTAAATCTGCTGGATTTCATAGAGTGTAAGTCTATTCATGTTGTATGGTGTGTGAGTATGTGTGTTGGGATGACGGGTGGAATTGGCTTCTACTTATTTTTAGAGTCTTAGAAATAAATATTAATCCATAGCATCAGTGACTTTGTAAGCATCTACCTTGTAGTGCAAAAGTTGGCTAAATGGTTTCGAGCTTCTATTAACGTGGTAGAGAAGTTTTAGGATCCAAAATAGTTGTGACAACATACAGTAGTCTGCAAACAGCAGAGGCGGACTAGGAACTTAAACGAGCCCTGGAAAAAAAAAAAAGTGGCCATATGTTGTAGGGGGGTCCAAATTGAAGGAGGGGTAACATAATTAGGTGGTCTATGGCCAATCTGCATCTGGTGAACAGATTGACTTTATAATACCAGTCTCCTCTTTGGAAGCCCTTGCTTTGAGTTTGAACCCTTATTACTTCAGGAAGTGGTTCCATTACTAAAGAATGGGACGGGGGCATTAATTATAAAAGTAGCTGATGGCAGGTTACAGAGTGCAGAGAATTTGTAGTGGATGGGGCCTCTAAGGCCGGATTTCCACAATACCTCAATTGTATATCTCCAATGCCTTCTCTAAGTCAAATGAGAGGAGCAGAGAAGGTTCCCTTGTCCCACCAGCCCTGCCGGATGCTCTGCAGATACAATTGAGTGCAGAGCCCCCAGAAACTAGGTAAATTCCACCCCCCAACCCCCCAAAGTAATGGTGCACTGCGGGGCTTGGAGCAGATCCTCATGTGGCAGGGAGCCTAGGAGAGGGGAGTTGAAGATGGCAGTGGTAGCCTTAAGGATGGTAACAGTACTAACAGTGGCAACTCCACCTCCCTAGCTTTCCCTAGAGCCATGCGATGAATGGATGGCACACCCTTTTCCTCCCTCAGGGGATACCCTGGCTTTGGGGCTCCTGCCTGGTGGTAATTGGGGTGCCCTTGATTTTAAGTGTTTTGGCAGAGTGCAAGTCAATAATAAGGCCAGTTAATATCAATAAATTTGTCTCTCTTTATTTTGCAAAATACAGGTAGTACTACATTCAACAGTAATAAAGCACAAGTACAAGTAGATCACAGTGCAATTCTTCACCAATATTCTTCCCCAAATTCTTCTAACCACTACCACTATATCTCCTGAGTCAGGGAGGTGGTGGGAGGTTCTCTCCTTCTCACCCACTCAGTCCTCACCTGTGCTTCCTTGGCCTGAGGGTGGAGATTGGGTGTGATGTCAGCAATGTCATGTGATCCCAGGAGGGCTATTTAAACTAGCTGTTTGCCCTCACACATTGCTGATTATTTCAGTTACTTGCAGTGCTGGAACTAAGCTATCTGGTGAGTGTTTTTCTCTGGTTTAGACTTCGTCTTTGGTACTGGTGTCTTTTTGGTTCTCGTGTCTCTAGCCCTAACACTGCATTTTCCTCCCAGTACACCCTGGGAGTCTTTGCCCAACCGTGGTCAACCGCCCAGCCACGAGCCGCCTTGCTACTGGCACCTGGGAAGGGCTCTGCATAAGCCCCCCTTCCTGCGGGAAGCGGGTGAAGAGTACCCCGCCCTCAAGGGTGCTCAGTGCGCGACAGCTTGCGCAAAGCATGTCTGGTACTCCGCATTTGCTGACCACCAGGTTGGCTCCAGTTTCCTAGCCTTACACCTTTGCAGTGACCCTGCTTTTGGGTACTGCACCCACACTTTGGCTTCCAACTCTCAACTACGCTACACAGCTCCTAGCCCAGAGGGGCAGGACCAGCATTCCTTCTGCTGAGTAGTAGCCAGAAAACTAAGCTGTATTACCCTTGGAATCACAGAAAAGACAGGGAAAAATTCATTAATCCTTAATAGTGGATAATTAAAGGGTTATTCTCATTTTAGACAATGGGGGCATATCGCTAGGATATGACCCCATTGTCTTATAGGTGCGAGTCCCACCGCTGGGACCCGCACCTATATCGAGAACGGAGCCCCCGAAGTGAATGAGGGCGCACTGCGCATGCGCAGCCGCCCTCCATTCATTTCTATGGGGCCGCCGAAAATAGCCGAGCGCTGGCTCGGCTACTTCCGTCGGCTCCATAGAAATGAATGGGAGCCGACCGTGCATGCACGGCCCGGCTCCCATTCATTCCTATGAGCGGCGCGGGGAGCTGCGCCTGGTGGTGGCCGGACCTCCGGAAACCTGGGGTCCTCCAGGCGCAGCGCTCCCCGCTCCGTTCTGGCTATAGGTGCAGGTCCCAGCGGTGGGACCCGCACCTATAAGACAATGGGGGCATATCCTAGCGATATGCCCCCATTGTCTAAGATGAGAATACCCCTTTAACCCTTTTAGCAATAAATTGGCGTTTTAGCAGTGATCCGCTGGATTACTGCAAATATAATTAAAATATATTATTACCAGATGACATTATTTTGAGGTCTGACCCACTCAGAACCTGTAATTTCATAAACTATGATGTTATAAATTTCACACACATGACAAATTGTATGATCAATATGGTCTAATATAATCTGAACGTATAAGAAATAGCCCTTGTGGCGACTAACTCCAAATTAGGTTGTGGGAACTTGGGTTAAATCATTTTATCAGTGCTTGGTTCCATTGGTGAGCAAGTCTGGATACTCAAACTGGTTCTCCTTGTCCATTTGTATTTCCCTTTGGCTCACACATAATTAGAGACAGTGAAAACTGTTACTGCTCATGTTCTCCGACACTGCAGAACTTGGTTGCCTATTAATGAGTGATGTGGTGTGTGCATTAATAAAATACTCTGGGGATCATTCCAAAATCACATGGGAAAAATGATCTGATCATCACATTTGTCCAGAGCATTTCTAACAAAGCGCACAGAGGAGAACTGTAACTTTTACACAGGCACATTTTATTGGTAATAATGTGTGAAATCTGGCAGTAAGAACAAGACAGGTCTACTCAGCTTCATGCAAAATGCTCATGATAAAATCTAACACCCGCTGGGATTTTTAAGGAATGTCTAGTTATTTGGAGTCCTTATATCCACAATTAAATCATTTTGGCATAAAAAGGTTAGATAGTTAAATGGGATTAAGTTAGGACCACCTACATCCAAATCACAGGACAGGTTGATTTTGCTTAGGAAAGCACATACTGTCCAACTGTTCCTATACAATAAGAATAAAACATTACATTTAAAGGGGTTGTCTCACTTCATCAAATTACATTTATCATGTAGAAAAAGCTAATACAAGGCACTTACTAATGTATTGTGATTGTCCATATTGCTTCCTTTGCTGATCCATTTTTCCATCACATTACACACTGTTCATTTCCAGAGGTTAAGACCGCCTGCAATCCATTAGTGGTGGCCATACTTGCACACTATAGGAAAAAGCACCAGCCTATGTAAACTCCCCAGCCCGTAACCATGGAAACGAGCCACATATAATGTGATGAAAAAATGAAGCAATATGGATAATAACAATACATTAGTGTCATTAGTAAGTGCCTTGTATGTAAATAACTTTCTCTACATGATAAATGTCATTTGCTGAAGTGAGACAACCCCATTAATGCAGAAAGATTTCTAATTGCGTTCAATTCTATTCTACTTATGTCTATGAAGGGGTTTTCTGGGAATAAGATACTGATGATCTATACTCAGAATAGGTCATCAAAATCTACAGCATCAGACTAAAGTCCCTTGAGTTCCCCAGAGAAAATGATTCTGAGGGCCCTGTATATATAGGACCTTAAGGTCCCTGTTGTATTATGGGTCCATTATTGTGAGAGCTTGGGGCCCACCAAGTGTCGACTAATCCGACCCTGAATATCTGGTGCAGGTTCGACTACCTTGCTGATTAGCTGTTTGAAAAGGCTGTGGCGCTCCTGTGAGTGCTGCAGCCTCTTTTTAGGCCGTCATGGTCACATTCATGGGTCCCATGGCCAAGGCACAGTTCAGTCTCATTTAAGTTCATAGACCTGGGACTGCAGTACTAAGCATAACCACTATACAATGTACAGGGCTGTGCTTTATAAGTTGTGAGGAGTTAGCAGTGCTCACCAGAGTGCCATGATCTTTTCAAACAGCTGATTGGTGGTAGTGACGTAACCCCACAGATCAGATATTGATGACCTATCCTGAGAATAGATTATTGATATTTTACTAGCAGAAACCAACTTTACTAGTGATGAGCGAAGTTATAAAAAAATTTGATTTGGCTGGTTTGCCAAATTTCACAAAGAAATTACATTTGTGACAAATGACTTAGTCACAACGCGCATTCTTTTGTACAGTATATAGTGGGTGCAATGACAAGGAACGGCGATCATTGCTGATCACGGCATCTGATACTACAATTGAGGCCTTTTAGGGGTTAATCTGTTTTAAAAAATGCATGCTCACCTTATCCATTCTCGCGGAGAAGATGTTGCGGCCATCTTAATTTAAGACACCGCGGAAAATCTCACACAGTGATACGATGACGTCATAACACTGCCTGGGCGTGGTGACCTCACACATTACCGTGTGGGAGATGAAATGGATGAGGTGAGTATGTGGTTTTTTTAACCACCATTTCAGGAAAAATAGAACATTTTCAAATTTTTCCAGAAATTCAGATACAAATCAATTAATTTGGTTTTAATTTGTTCTACACTAAACTTTACCTTACGATAAAATATATTGTCTGTTTTTATGTGTTTTCGTTGAGTATATCTGGGAAGCATTACCTACATGCATACAGTACATTCAAAAACTGTGAACCCCATCATTGAACCCCTCAGATGTTGCCATCATCGCTAATCGCAGCATCTGATGCTACAATTGAGGCCTTTCAGGGTTAATCAGTTTAAGAAATCTAGATATATATACTCACCTTATCCATTTGCTCGCTGAGAGGCCATTGAGATCATCTTGATTGAAGACACCGCCTGAAATCTTGCGAGGTGACTTGATGATGTCATCACGCTCGCCAGACATGGTGATGTCATTAACCTATCAAATATATAAATGGGCTGTACAAAAAATATGCTGAAAAGCTGTTCCATGTAAAATCCTAAAAGATTCTTTACTGTAAGAACTATAAATCTGTGGAATAGACACCTCAGGACGTGGTCACAGCAGGAACAGTGGACAGTTTTACAAAGGGTTTAGATGAATTCTTAAAAGTAAATGACATTAATGATTATGAAAATGTGTAGAAATCTGGGTCTTACTCCCTTTTCGAAAATTCGAGTTCTCTCCTATCCCTTGGTTGAACTTGATGGACTTACCGTATTTTTCGCTTTATAAGATGCACTTTTTCCCCCCCAAATGTAGGGGGAAAATTGCCGTGCGTCTTTTAAAGCGAATACAAGTGAGCGCTTCCATTATGGAAGTGCTCACTAGTATGTATTAGGTGCCGTGACCCCCATCAGACCTCAGATCAGCCCACCCAGCCCATAAGGATAAAATAAAAAACTCTCTCACCTCTCCTGCGCCGCGGCTCCGCTCCGGGTCCGGCGCTCCTCTGTCTTCTCTGGGCCGGCGCTGCACGCAGTCAGGTGACAGTGCAGAGCCGGCCGGAGAAGACAGAGGAACGCCGGACCCGGAGCAGAGCCGACATAATTCCAACATAATTGGAATAACCGCTTCTGAAACAATTGCTCAAACAATTGAAATATTTCTCTTGCGCATATGGACAACATAACAGAAAACAAATCAATGTTTCAATAGAGTAATATACGGTAAATTAAATGGTGCCAATTAAAACATAAAACTTGAAAATTAAGAAAAGTAAAAAATAATAAAACTAAGTAATAAAACTAGAAAAGTAAAAAAAAAAATATATATATATATATATATATATATGTCTCTTGGAAGATGGGGTAGAAAAAGCAAAAAAGAAAAAAAATGTTTATGGTGCTTAAAGATTAATAACCTTTATTCAATTATTATTTTAGTACCACTAGTAGACTTCACAATGTGATAACTTGAGTACTTCTATAATGTTTTGTTATGTTCAGTATACCAAAGCACTATTGTTTGGCCGTAATAAACTAGAGATGAGCGAAGCGATTCATCGATTCGTTGATTCGTATCGAATCTTGGAAATTTTCAGCTGCGAAGCGAATCTGAATTTCCTTGTATTCGCTTCGTATTATTTGTAAACGTATACACAATTTTACTCGCTAACTATACGTACGATACGTATGAAACGTACGAAACTTACGCATTATGCGTGAGGCGGAACAATGACGATACGCCCACGCAAGAGCGGGAAAGTGAAGATACGCCCCCCTCTGAACTGGAAAAAAACAGCCCACCAGATCTAAGTATTTTGCACGTATAGGGAGTGAAGACTCCTCTCTCAGTACTCCACCCTCCTCTGAAGCCACTCTGAACCAGTTTAGACCAGTGCTGACTTAACATAGTAACATAGTAACATAGTTTATAAGGCCGAAAAAAGACATCTGTCCATCCAGTTCGGCCTGTTTTCCTATAAGTTGATCCAGAGGAAGGCAAAAAACCCCTGTGAGGTAGAAGCCAATTTTCCCCACTTTAGGGGAAAAAATTCCTTCCCGACTCCAATCAGGCAATCAGAATTACTCCCTGGATCAATGACCCCTCTCTAGTAACTATAACCTGTAATATTATTACCCTCCAAAAATATATCCAGGCCTCTCTTGAACTCTTTTAGTGAACTTACCATCACCACCTCCTCAGGCAGAGAGTTCCATAGTCTCACTGCTCTTACCGTAAAGAATCCTCTTCTATGTTTGTGTACAAACCTTCTTTCCTCCAGACGCAGAGGATGTCCCCTCGTCACAGTCACAGTCCTGGGGATAAATAGATCATGGGAGAGATCTCTGTACTGACCTCTGATATATTTATACATAGTTATTAGATCTCCCCTCAGTCGTCTTTTTTCTAAAGTGAATAACCCTAATTTTGATAATCTTTCTGGGTACTGTAGTCCACTCATTCCAGTTATTACTTTAGTTGCCCTCCTCTGAACCCCCTCCAGCTCTGCTATGTCTGTCTTGTTCACAGGAGCCCAGAACTGTACACAGTACTCCATGTGTGGTCTGACTAGTGATTTATAAAGTGGCAGGACTATGTTCTCATCATGGGCATCTATGCCTCTTTTGATGCAACCCATTATCTTATTGGCCTTGGCAGCAGCTGTCTGACACTGGATTCTGCAGCTTAGTTTGCTGTTCACTAAAATTCCTAGGTCATTTTCCATGTCAGAGTTACCCAATATTTTACCATTTAGTATGTACTGGTGACTTGCATTATTCCTTCCCATATGCATAACCTTACATTTGTCAGTGTTAAACCTCATCTGCCACTTCTCTGCCCAAGCCTCCAGTCTATCCAGATCCATCTGTAGCAGTGTACTGTCCTCTTCTGTGTTAATTACTTTACACAGTTTAGTGTCATCTGCAAAAATTGATATTTTACTGTCAAGCCTTCTACAAGATCATTAATAAATATATTGAAGAGAATAGGGCCCAATACTGACCCCTGTGGTACCCCACTAGTGACAGTGACCCAATCTGAGCATGTACCATTAATAACCACCCTCTGTTTTCTATCACTGAGCCAGTTACTTACCCACATACAGACATTATCTCCCAGGCCAAGCATTCTCATTTTATATACTAACTAGAGATGAGCGAGCATACTTGTCCGAGCTTGGTGCTCGTTCGAGTATTAGGGTACTCGTAAGTGCTCGCTGCTCGGACGAGTATCTCGCCATGCTCGAGGAAATGGCAACTTCCGCATCTTGCTTTTTTGGCGCCAATAAACTCAGCCAATCACAAGCCAGGAGACTCTGCGGTACACCCAGCATCACGTGGGGCCCTTACATGTCGATAGCAGGGGTTGGCTGGCCTGATCAGGTGACCCTGGAATATACTAGTGACTGGCCGCGGTGCTCGGCTCAGATGCCGTCTGGATGTCGTTAGGGATAGAGCTGCTACATTTCAGGGACAGTGTTAGGGCCTGCATTTAGTTCTCTGTTAGGCAGGAATCACCCACAAAGAACCCAACAGCCCTTCTAAGGGCTAGAAGACATTTTTTTTTTTTTGTCTCCTGGCTTGGCTGGCACTAGTAGTGCAGCTATCGCCATATATAACCCCCTTTTTTTAATGTTTTATCTCAGTGATACAAATCCATTGCACACAGCAGTGTGGAACCATTCTGTGTGTCACAGTTCAGTACACTCACTATTTTCTGTCCAGGTGACACTTTCTGTACGTCACTGAATACAACCAAGTCTTTTGCTGCCTGTCACGTGTATATCTTGATACCAAAAATCTCTGTGCGACATTTGTCTGGGTCGCAGTCTAAATAGCCACCGTCAGTAGGGTGTTAGTTAGCTCTACGATAGTTTCTGCACGTCACGTTCCAAAAAAAACAAAAATCCAAAACAAAATATATAAAAAAAATTAGTTGTATTTGTTGTTTTAGCTCAGTGATACAAATCCATTTCACACAGCTGCATGTAACCTTTCTGTGTGTCACAGTTCAGCACACTCACTCCAATCCGTACATTCTGTCCAGGTGACACTTTCTGTACGTCACTGAATACAACCAAGTCATTTGCTGCCTGTCACGTATATAGCTAGATCCTAAAAATCTCTGTGCGACATTTGTCTGGGTCGCAGTCTAAATAACCACCGTTAACAGAATGTGAGTTAGGTCTCCGATAGTTCCTGCACGTCACGTTCCCAAAAAAACAAAACTACAAAAAAATATAGAAAACAAAATATATAAAAAAAATTAGTTGTATTTGTTGTTTTAGCTCAGTGATACAAATCCATTTCACACAGCTGCGTGTAACCTTTCTGTGTGTCACAGTTCAGCACACTCACTCCAATCCGTATTTTCTGTCCAGGTGACACTTTCTGTACGTCACTGAATACAACCAAGTCATTTGCTGCCTGTCACGTATATAGCTTGATCCCAAAAATCTCTGTGCGACATTTGTCTGGGTCGCAGTCTAAATAGCCACCGTTAACAGGGTGTGAGTTAGGTCTCCGATATTTCCTGCACGTCACGTTCCCAAAAAAAAAACCTACAAAACAAATATAGAAAACAAAATATATAAAAAAATTAGTTGTATTTGTTGTTTTAGCTCAGTGATACAAATCCATTTCACACAGCTGCGTGTAACCTTTCTGTGTGTCACAGTTCAGCACACTCACTCCAATCCGTATTTTCTGTCCAGGTGACACTTTCTGTACGTCAGTGAATACAACCAAGTCATTTGCTGCCTGTCACGTATATAGCTTGATCCTAAAAATCTCTGTGCGACATTTGTTTGGGTCGCAGTCTAAATAGCCACCGTTAACAGGGTGTGAGTTAGGTCTCTGATAGTTCCTGCACGTCACGTTCCCAAAAAAACAAAACTACAAAAAAAATATAGAAAACAAAATATATAAAAAAATTAGTTTTTTTGTTGTTTTAGCTCAGTGATACAAATCCATTTCACACATCTGCGTGTAACCTTTCTGTGTGTCACAGTTCAGCACACTCACTCCAATCCGTATATTCTGTCCAGGTGACACTTTCTGTACGTCACTGAATACAACCAAGTCATTTGCTGCCTGTCACGTATATATGCTTGATCCTAAAAATCTCTGTGCGACATTTGTTTGGGTCGCAGTCTAAATAGCCACCGTTAACAGGGTGTGAGTTAGGTCTCCGATAGTTCCTGCATGTCACGTTCCCAAAAAAACAAAACTACAAAAAATATAGAAACAAAAATATAAAAAAAAAATTAGTTTTTTTGTTGTTTTAGCTCAGTGATACAAATCCATTTCAACACATCTGCGCGTAAACCTTTCTGTGTGTCACAGTTCAGCACACTCACTCCAATCCGTATTTTCTTGTCCATGACACTTTCTGTACGTCACTTAATTAAACCAGACTGAACAAGTTTGTGGGTTTCAGTACACCAGGCCCGTTTATTTTTTATTTTTTATATCATACACTTATATACAGAAAATGTTGAACCCCAGGGCTAAGGGTCGAGGACGAGGTGTGCGTGGGCATTCAATTACTGCATGGGGCAGAGGCCGTGGTCCTGGGCAG
>ONZH01021189.1:0-17280 GCA_900303285.1 Rhinella marina | reverse complement strand
CTGAGGTAAAGAACCACATGGCCAATTAGCCCGCAGCTGCCTTTCATTTTATGATTAAGACCAGCACTCTCCTGCTCTACAGGTGGGAGCCCTTCTTCTGCCATCTGCTTTTCCTTCTTTTCTACATAATCTACATCCAGCTCATTCTCTCTCTACATCTTGCTCTCTCTACTTTTCTAGGAAGTAAAGCAAAAGATGACGATGGTCATCATTAAGTCCTTTGGTGCAGACTGGATGGTATCGGTTGGCACGCTGGGCACTAGAATAATAAAGCCTTCTATGCCTTCTACGCGCTATATTTAATTATATAACTATATTTATACTAGCATGCAGGCTCTCAACCTATAGCTGCTGGGAAACTGCCCTGTTGCTTAGTGATCCCTGATACTTCAAAGATCACTAAATGCGTAGTTCATTGATCAAATATAATTACTGGTATACTGCCCATTACACGATCCCTCAAGTCTTAGAGATCGTTAGACAGCTTCTGGAAACTGGAAACTCCTAGATTGGCACACACACTTCTCCCTGCCTGACTAGACTCTTCCTAATGTCCATTCATACACTTATGAGTAAGGCTCTAACAACTGCAAGCTGTCCCTATCCGATCAGCTGGGCTAAAAAATAGATGCTACCCCTCCCGACATGTTTCGCCGCAGGGGTGGCTTCGTCAGGGGAGAAGGGGGTAATGACCATGTTATTATAAATATAGCTGTATACTGTGATTAAATATAGTGAGTCCAATGACCCCTGAGATAGAAGGGAGACTATAGAGTCTAAGAAGGTGTTATAGTAAGATTGTTTTTGTGGCATATAAGGGAGCAGCATTAAATTAAAAACTGGAATAGCCGTAGGATCACAGCTGTGACTGGTTATGATTGATGATATTATATAAAATTGGGAAAGTGTAAACACAAAAATACAATAAAAATAAATTGAAAAATAAATTTATTGTATAGATAGTACATACACATCCCTGCCATACTAAAATACCTCCCTGAAATAGATATCTGATTAGGGGCCCATAATTGAGGCCTGTCCCACCGACCAGTTGTAATTTTAATTTTCCACAATTGCGCACAGTTTTATGGAAGTTACATAATAAAGGTTAAGTTTTAAGATCAGTTTAATGAGTGGGTCCCTAGTGGGATTTTTTTTTTGGTCATTATGGTCTTTATGATTTGCCAAAGATGAGCTGCTGCTCGTATGGGGGTTGGTTGGTAAGGTGTGTGGCACAATATGCAAATTATTGCTGTTGAGGCCAGCAATCTCCTGAAAATGCTACTTTTGTACATAAAGGGATCACATGGGGCCAATAGTTGATCACTATATATATATATATATATATATATATATATATATATATATTTTATCTAAAAATTAAAGTTATACTTACCTTTAACCCTTGCACCCTGAAACTACATATGAAGAGTACCTTGTGGTGCAGGAGGTGACCAGCAGTTGGATCCAACAAACCGAGTGACAGAAAAAAAAGCCCCCGTTCGCCCCGCTCCACCTAGTTGCAACTCAACTTCTCCAACCCCAACTACTCTCCTACCCTACAGGTGGACAACCCTTCTTCTGCCATCTGCTTTTCCTCCTTTTCCACATCTAATACCGATGATAATTTGTCATCAGGAATGTCCAGCTCCTCCTCTTTGGACATGGAGGATCATCAAAGGGTGATTTGGAAGAAGTAAAGCCAGCAAAAGATGAGGATGGTCATCAATAAGACCTGGCCCCTCTAAGGGGTGCATAAAAAAAATAATTTCCATATTATACTACGTACTACTGCCATAGTCAACTACGTGGAAGGGAGAGACTGTACTACCAGCACATTTAGCTTCTGCACCATTGGATGAGTAGTAGCATACTGTTGTCTTTTTGCAATTGCCTCGGTGATCGATTGCTGTTGAACAAGTGATGAGGAGTAGGGGGAGCATCAGGAGCAATAGATGACATTGAAGTTAATGGGAAGGAACAACGGCTTCCTTCTGTTGATGTTAACAAGCTCTGACTGCTGGAGAGGGGGGTGCAGGCTTTAGCACTAAATGAGTGGTATGGTTTTCCCATGCCACTATATGGTGATGCTCCATGTGTTGACGCAGGGCTGTTGTGCCAACATTAGCACCCTGGCCACATCTCACCTTCTGCCCACACATCCTGCATGCCACCACGCTAATGTCCCCCACTGACTGTGTGAAATATTCCTACACTGCCAAGTATAGTATTTTCCCTTCATCAATTCGTGATGCACGTCGCTGTTTTTCTGAACCCGTGCACTGCAGATGTGTTCCTCACAGGTAGGATCCCGAGTAGCAGACGGTGTACTCCTTCCATGTTTGGCTCCAGATCTTTCACTGCTTCCACCCTGCTTTCTCATGGACACGCTTCCACCCTGCGGTCACATGGCCACACTGCCACGTTCACCCCCTGATGATGACGATGCCCCCTCTTCACCTGGCACCCACATGTGATCGGATACATCATCATCTACATATGTCTGCAAGGCCCTTGTGTCCCCCTCACCTGTCTTTTGTGCACGTCCCTGACCTCTCGCAACATGTGCCCCCAGATATGCTCTCATCATGGGTAGTTGCATGCCTAAAGGAATCCGCAGCAGACCTCTTCTTAAAGTCTGTGCTGACCTGTAACTGCTGACTGTCCTCACAAAGGTCATCGTTGCTGACAAGCAGAGCAGAGCCGGTGGCAAACATTACTTGGCTAACAGATGGAGCAGGTTTAGAACGGTTGAGTGCATAGAGGCAGTTCCTGGGTCATGCTAACCAACCGTGGTGTCAGTGGACCCACTGATTGCTGGCTGTGTGTATGTGTTGTAACGTGAAATGATTGTGAAGAATGAGTAAACCATTCCAGTACAGTTGTATTGTTCATCAAAACATGACCACTCGATGACAGTGGGCATCCCTGGTCTGTTGCTGCGGTTGCTGCTACCACCACCCCTTCTCAGCCTAATACTGATGGTATATAAAGCAACAGCTAACAGAAGGCATTCACTATGATAACTTTTGCTCCACTGAACACATCTACAGGACGAAACATTTAACTATGGCCTAATACTGATGCTATGTATTGGAGAAAAAGGACAAATATATGCATACCCCAGACAAGTATACCTCATGCAGTAATCAAAATTGCAACTTTTTCTTAAAAAGTGTCAGCACTGTAGGCAGGATCACACAGACTCTGAGCCCTAAATAGAACCCCACTCGCTTTCCCTGCCTACTTGCATTGCAAGCCCTAGGTGTCAAGTCTAACCGGTCAAAGTTCCCTACTCTGCTAGGGGCAGGACTGACACACACTCTGAGAAGAAACTACACAAAGAAGAAGTCGTACAGGAATAGATTGGAAACGGGTGGACAATACCCAATCACGAGACAGAGAGCAGTCAAAGGCAAGCCAAGGTCAATCCAATAAGCAATACAAATGCACACACAACAGAACTGGGAGCACAGCTATGGAGTGAAAACCTATCACTGGTAATAGTGTCTGGCCAGGAAGGGGTTTAAATAGAACACCGAGCCCCAGGATCAGAACCGGATAGGTCGGTGCTGCATTACTCAGAACACAGCACACAGGAAGAGAAGAGCTGAGCAATCAACCCACTGCTAGACCCACTGCTCCTCCAGCACACGCCCGCTGAGGGGAGAAACAGAGTATTGCATCCTGTTGTTAAGGATGCTGTCGCATCATCAATGATCGTGGCTTCGCAGAGCATCTTTCGTGGCGCTGGCCATCTCACCTCTGGGGCCCAGACAGGTACAGGGGCCACTGGATCCTCAACCTGAGGAGCAGGCTTAAATAGACATTTTGGATGGAATCTACTATGGCTGTCCCGAGCATGTTCTCTCCTCAAGACCGAAGTGCTGGATCAAACTTTCCAGGAGTCAAGAATTCTCTCTACCTCGTACTTAATCTCATCCAGAAAAATCATTGGATCAGGTGGTTTAGGTGGAGAAATTGCAGGAGGAACATGTCTTTTAAGCAAGGACTTATGAAAGACATCATAAATTCTGAATGAGGAAGGCAGCTGAAGACGAAAAGACATTGGATTATTTACAGACAAGATTGTATATGGTTCGATAAATTTAGGTTCAAGTTTGCCAGATGGTACTTTACAAATTTTTTGTAGAAAGCAATACCAAATCACTCAACACAAAGTTCAGACCTACAGATCACTTTCTATTTGCTTGTTCACATTGGATACTTTGGACTTTTTCTCTTGAGAGCCTGGACCCAAACTGTGCACAGATCATTAAAGATAGTATCCACCACAGGATTTAGAGAGCTGGACCCAGATACAGGAAAAAAATGCAAATTAAACCCATGGTTACAATGAAAAGGTGACATGCCACTAGGGGAGCTGACATGGTTGTTAAAGGGTTTCTGTCACCAGTTTTTAGCATATTAAACAGGATGACATTTCAAATGCGTAAATGTCCCCTGATGCTAAATATGTAATTTACTTATTTGCCACTGGCCCTGTTTTTGCGTAATTTCCTCACTGCGCCGTGCGTCCTTCATTCGGCACAGGTGCAGTGAGGAAGCTGGGAGCCTGGCAGCCTGCTACACTCACTGCCCCTGTGCCGAATGAAGGATGCACGGCGCAGGCGCGGGATTTGGATCGCGGACAGGGCCAGCAGCAGATGGAGTGAGCTGCCTGGCCCTGTCAATCAAGCAAAGAAGGCGTTTTTCTAGGTGGGTAAACGGAGCCTCTAGGAGCAGGGGTACAGCCCCCCTGCTCCTAGGAGGCTAATTTACATATTATAAAAGGTTAAATTACACAAAAACGTGGCAAATAAGTAAATTACATATTTAGCATCAGGGGACATTTACACATTTGAAATGTCATCCTGTTTAATATGCTAAAAACTGGTGGCAGAAACCCTTTAATAGCAAACTCCGCTATTAAGCAAAAAACCTTCTCCACTAAGTTTGGCCGTCAGGAACAAAACACCTTAAAAAATGCTAGTTGACCCTTTTGGTTTGTTCATTTGTCTCAGGATGGAATGCAGATAAGAAGGAGAGTGTGATCCCAAGTTTGTTGCTAAACTCTCTCCAGAATCTCAAGACAAAATTGACACCTCTATCCGAGACAATGGACTCAGGTATGCCATGCAATCTAAAGATGTTGTCCACAAATACATTAGCTAATTTTTTAGCCTTAGTAAGTTTCTTTAAAGGCAGCAGATGACACATCTTCGAGAATCTATCTATGATCACCAAGACGACTGATCTACCTCAGGAGTCCAAGGTCTCTGTGGAATGGACAAGAGACAAAGTAAACCTGCAGGACATCTCCTGGGTACCTTGGCCCTAGCACACACATCACAGGCAGAGACAAAGGCACCAACATCGCGTGACTAAGTAGGCCAGATACCATTGCCAGGTTTTCTTCCAGTTCTGTTCTGTGTTCGTTTGGGTTGCTTATTGGATTGACCTCAACTTGCCTTTGACCATTCTCTGTCTCGTGATTTGATACTGTGTTTCCCATCTGGTTCTCACTATGGCTTAGCTATTCCAACTACCCTCTGTCATCTGATCTGGTACTGCATTGTCCGTCTGGTTCCGACCTGGTTCATTTTTGTGTATTTTTTTTCTTGTGTTTGTCAGTCCTGCACCTAGCAGAGTAGGGTACATTGCCAGTTGTGGACTTGCCGTTTAAGGATTGTACTGCAAGTCGGACTGGGTTCTAGTTAGGTCTCACAGTCTGTGTGTTCCTGCCTACTGTGCTGACATTATCACTTACATTTTTTTCCCGGGTGACCTAGTGTTATGGGTGCCATGACAGCACTAGCCACCCGAATGGAGGGTATTGCCCAGTTAGTCCAGGAATTGGTAAAGAGGGTACAACAACAGGTGTCCCGTCCTCCTGTAGCTGGTGGTCCTTCACCACCACCACCTTAAGGTAAAGCTCCCTGATCAGTTCTCTGGTGAAAGTAAAGGTTTTGTTTCTTTTCGAGGGAGTTGTAAATTGTATTTCCATCTGAAGCCTCACTCATCTGGGATAGAAGCCCAGATAGTGGACATCATTATGTCACTACTTCAGGGAGACCTGCAGGAGTGGGAATTTTCCCTGTTGCCCAACTCCCCTGTGTTGTTTTCTGTGGATCGTTTTTTTTCTCCTTATTAGGTATCTTATACTGTATGACGAGCTGGACAGGGCAGCTTATGCTGAGAGTCAGTTTCCGTCTTTGAGTCAGGAAAAACGACTGGTGGAGGAGTACTGTGCAGAATTCTGCAAGTGGTGTACTGCCTCTGGGTGGAGTGACCCAGTTCTTAGATCACAATTTAGGCTGGGACTCTCTGACAGGCTAACTTTCTGGTTAGCCATCCTACCCCAGTTTCTCTTGACGAGGCACTGTATTTAGCTATTAGAATTAGAGATGAGCAAATCATCCAAAATTCACTTCGCCGAATGTTCGTCTAATTTTTTAAAAGATTCGTACCTAATACGAAGCTATTCGGTCGAAGCTGCGTACAAATCATTTGTTATTCTGTCGTGTTCTGCGAACATTCGCACACTAATAACGAACATACAATTGTTAAAGATACGCTACTTATGTGAACACGTACGCATGAGCGTACAAAATGCGTACGAATCCTCAGCGTGCTATTGTCTAGCGATTGTGTAATATGCAGGCACGCATGAAGAGGCAGAGCGAAGTTTTACAAATGGCATCCAGGCGTTTTTCAACATTTAGCTCTGGAGAGCTTAAATACATGATCCGGCTGATGGACCGGCAGGATTACGATGGCACACACCGACTCCAGAACTAGCAGAAGAAGGAGATAGTGCAGCAGGTGATCCGAGGCTTGCGGCCAACTATTACGAATTCTACCAGTAGAAGCTGCGGTTACATGTCCTTTGGCACTGCTGGCCTGTGCCACATTCTCCTTTTTTTTGGAGCTCGAGTTCTGGCTGGAAGTGGAACCCTTTTGCTTTTCCGTGCCAGACATTTTCACTTGACTGTGGCCCTGCAGGTCTTTGTCTCTCTCCCTGTCTCTCTCCCTGTCTCTCTCCCTGCCTGATTAATATTACTGGCCCTGCACTTGCCCTGCACTGGCCCTGATATGTGTATTAATATGGATGCCCAGAACAGCACCACAATTTCCCGAAAACAGTTCTCTGTGTTTCACAACTTCACAGTGCTCCTGCTCGTCGCAGCACAACTGATGTCACTGGCTTACCAAGCCTATGGGCCAATCAGAGCAAGCCCTCCCCACTAGGTCAGGTGACCGCTTTCTTCCAGGGCTTTTTGCCGCCTATTTTCTGCAAGAATAATGAACTTACAGTAAAAGTTCGCTAATTAACTGAATTCGTACGCAGCAGCGTGTAAATTAATTATACTTAGCATTTGCGTACAATTAATTGGACAAGTACGTAGCGTATGCATTCAAAGGTTTAAGAACATTTACAATTTGAATGGAGGGTGTCCGGACGCAGACTCTGATGGCTGCCTAACTGCACAGCTCCCGCCTGCACCTCTATATCTTGGCCAGCTACAACTGCCTGTGAGGCTTTATGGGGAAAAAAACAGCCCTCCGAAGATCCCCTCATCCTCCTCGCTCCCCCTCTCCATTGAGGACCTTGGAGGAGTGCTGGAAAAGAGCCCCAAGACTGGCGACAGTGGGGAAACGCCCCATAGCGACGGGAGCTTCCCGCCATTGCTCCCAGCCCCCATCACACCAGATCACTCGTGCGAGCACAAGGGGAGAAGCAGGCGTCTTACCTCCTTCAGCGCCATCTCCTCCATACAACTCTCAGGGGCTAGAAAAATCGGACTCACCGCTGTCACCAGACGCCAGGGACTTCCATCCTGCAGTCTCTTCCTCGGTGGGATCCAAAATGGCGCCCACAGACCACGCTGCAAAGAGGTCTCCTCCTGCACAAGGTACTGTCTCCCCGCCTCCACCCTCATCCCCTGCGACCTCATGCTCTCTTGGGAGCCCCACAAAGTCTCCCACTGCAAACCTCTGGTCCCAGAGCTCTGAAGATGACCCCCTTGCTCCTGGACTGGGGACTAAATACCCCAGGGCATCTCTAGCACCATGGGCTACTCCACCCAGCCCCCATATGTCTGCTGCTACTTCTCCTGTTGCTCTCCCTAATCCTCCTCATGCGTGGGAGGCCTACTTCAATCAGTTTCCTACTAAGGAGGACTTTAAAGTGTTAATTTCTGAAGTTATGGGGGCTTGCAGAGCAGAAATAGCTGCTGTTCGTGCTGACATTAAGCATATTGCTGACCGAGTGGATTCCTTAGAAAATGCGCACGATGACACTAGGCAATACATTTCCTCCTTGCATGTATCTATAACGTCTCAAACTGCTGCGCTCAGAGATATGGGTCGACATTTGGAGGACCTGGACAATAGGGGCCGCAGAAATAATATCAGGGTCTGCGGTCTACCAGAGGCGATGGGAGATGAACACCTATTTGCCACCTTGGAGGCTATTTTTAACATGATCCTGGGTGAACCACAGTCCCACAAGATCAAACTAGACCGGGCACACAGAGCCCTCAAACCAAAGGGCCCTGCATCACGCCCGTGAGATGTGATATGCTGTGTTCATGCCTTCACTCTCAAAGAGGCTATTATGGCGAGGGCCCGAAATCTTCGCAACTTTGAATTTGACGGGGCTCCGGTGCAACTTTTCCCAGATTTATCTTGGATTACAATACAAAAAAAGAGGCACTTACAACCACTCCTTACCATCCTGCGAGACTGTCAAATAGCATACCGCTGGGGCTTTCCATTCTCCTTGTTGGCACGCCATCAAAGCAGAACAGCAATTTTACGTTCTTTCCCGGACCTTCAGCCTTTCTGTGAAGCCTTGGACCTCCCTATGCCTACTATGTCTGATGGAGATTGAACCGCCAGCCGCACGCATGCGTGTGGTCCGGTCACTCGAAAAAGGCGGTGATCAGCCTAGGATCATCTGGGAGACCTTCGTCCTCGCTAGTCGCAATCATCAGGATGACTCTCTTCTTTCTCTCCACCGCGAGGGCTACTCTATCTTCTCACCTTGGACTTCCCAAGATATGATCCTACTAGAGATGTGGACATTATACGTAACCTCCCCCTTTATTGCCTCAGATATTTGCTACTGAGCCACTAATATTTTCTGTTTTATACATTTATAGTTATTAATAGTTGGCACACTTCCTCGCTTATTTTTGAATGGGCCTTGGTTGTTACTTTTACCATTTCCATCTGTCAGTCTCACTCTGACACTGCTCCACCTCAGGAGGCCTTTCTATTTGCCTCCAGCAGGGATCTGGATCCCTGGGAATCGCCATTAAGAGCTTACAGTACTTATGGTTTTTCACAAGTCTCTTTGTGTTGTCTTGTCTACCCTCACCTCTTGTTTCACCCCTCCCATTTAGCTTTTATCTTGACCTGGAACGCCACTCTTCTGGGATTGCTGTGTATAAGAGAAGGGACCTTGTCTGGCATCCTCTCACTTAGGTACCAACTAGGATGTCTGCAACCTCCTGTCTACAACCTCTGGCTGTTGGTGAGCTATATCTTTCCCATATTTATTTCCTCCCTACAACATCACGGCACACTGTGTAACTTTGAATGTCAAAGGGCTCAACTCCAATGCTAAGAGGAGACTCCTGCTTTTGGAATTGAAATCCCTTAAGGCAGATATCGTGTTCCTTCAAGAGACCCATTTTGACGAACACTCCTCTTTCCGATTTGTCACACATATGTATCCCATAGCGTACTCAGCAACACATTCTCGTTGCAAGGCAGGGGTAGCTATACTTATCTCAGCCCATTGCCCCTTTACGGTTGAATCGTCCATCATAGATCCCCAAGGACGATACATTATTTTAAAAAGCACTTTGTCAGGACAGCCCATCACGCTTTGTAATCTGTATGCCCCGAACACTTCCCAGATACATTTCCTCAATAGGGTTTAGACATCCTGACCCTCTTACTCTACTGGGGGGCGATTTCAATACCATTTTTTCGGATAATATTGACAGATTGGCTCTCCCTGGTAGGCCTATTAATGTTACGCAACGGTGGTTGGCAAGGGACTTCCGTAAATTGATCTGGCGTTATTCCTTGTTTGACCTATGGCGAATTAATAACCCAACTGATAGGTCATTTTCCTTTTTCTCTAGTCCACATAGAACACACACCTGAATTGATTATTTTTTTGGGACCATTTTCACTCTACGGATCTTGAAAGGGGCGAACATGGGGCAAATCACATGGTCTGATCATGCCCCGGTAATGATTAGATTAGATCTGGGCTCTGGTCACATACGCAAGTGTCACTGGCGTCTTAATGACTCCCTCGTTAAAAGGTCCCTTCTACGGGATGAGCTGCGTAATCATCTTAAACAGTACTTTGAACTTAATGACGGCACAGAAGGGGACCCTAGCTTCTTATGGGAAGCACATAAGGCGGTTATGAGAGGTCACTGTATTGCCTTGGGATCTCGTTTAAAAAAGGACACTATAGAAACTGTCCGTATGCTTAAATCCCGTTTACGTAATCTAGAGGAGACTATGAACGTCCAGCCTTCCCGCCGCACTCTTAAAAACATTGTGGACACTCAAGCCCATCTACATAGAATCGCCCAAGCTAGAGTTGATAAATTGCTACTGTACATGAAGTGGAATTCGATCCAAATTTCAGGATAAATTCGATTCGCCTAGAAGCCGAATTTCCTTGTGCTTCGTGTCGGCGAATCGATTTATCCTGAAATAGTGTAAAAAACAAAAAAATCCATACTTACTTCCTCCATTTGCTCGCGACGGGCCGTCAGCCGCCATCTTGATTGAAGATCCCGGGCGAAATCCCACGCGTAGTGACGTATGACGAGCGAGATTTCGCTCCAGATCTTCAAGCAAAATTGCGGCGGCCGGCCCGTCGTGAGCAAATGGAGGAGGTAAGTTTGATTTAATGTATTTTTTAATGTTTATTTTACACTGTTTTTACACTCAGACGCTGAAATCATGTATGAACGCGGCATATGAGGGGTACAATGACGGGGGCGGCACTATCACAGCTCCCTGTCATTGCACCCACTACTTACAAAAAAATGTGCTTCGTGGTGAAGTAATTCGTCACAAAGCGAATTTTTTTGTAAAATTCGGTGAATCAGCCGAATCGAATTTTCAAGAAATTCGCTCATCCCTAGTTATTACGCTTGGGGTAACAAACCTCACACTCTTTTGGCTAAACAGCTTAGAAATCGACCCCCACACTCTGGTCCTTGTGCGATTAAAAGGGTGGACGGCTCGGTATCTTACGATCCTTGGGAAATTATGGAACGATTCACCTCCTATTATACAGCTCTCTATAACCCAGCTAGCGACCTGCCCAAGAACCCCAGAGATAGAATCATTTTTGGCCTCCTGCAATCTCCCTACTCTATCCTCTGCAGATAATTCTGCCCTTAACGGGCCGATTACTACTGCAGAGATTGAGGAAGTAATCAAACAATTGCCAGAGGCCAAGTCACCAGGACCTGATAGTTTTTCCTATAAATATTACAAGACCTTTCAAGATATATTGTGCCCTTATATGTTGTCCCTCTTTAACGAATTTCTATTGGGAAATGCGGTTCCTAACACTATGTCTCACTCTTTCCTAACATTGATTCTAAAACCTGGCAAGGATTCCCTTGATCGTCAAAATTATAAACCTACAGCTTTACTCAACTCTGACCTTAAAATATACACCAAAATTTTGGCTAATCGCCTAAATAATTATCTTCCCTCCCTCATACATAAGGATCAGGTTGGGTTTGTTCCTTGTCGTCAAGGCAGTGATAACACTCGGCGAACGATTGACCTTGTAGAAGTGATTACTCGCTCTGGGGAGGAGTCCTTGCTCCTCAGTTTAGATGCTGAAAAGGCGTTTGATCGCCTGGATTGGCCATTTTTATTTGCCACCCTTAAGACTTTCGGCTTTAAAGGGATTCTGTCACCAGGTTTAGGCGTATAGAGATACTAACACATCTGTATAGCTATTAGTGCTCTCATAGTAAATATGTTTTTATTATTCTTCCTAGAGCTGTATTTTGCTCAAAAATCGTTTTTATTCATATTATAATTACTATACACCTAAACCTGGTGACAGAATCCCTTTAAGGGCTCCTTTTTACAGGCCATTAGGGGTCTTTACTCCTCCCCCACTGCGACGATTAAACTCCCTTATACTGAATCCGGGATGATACATATAGCTAATGGCACTAGGCAGGGATGTCCCTTATCTCCTCTCCTTTTTGCCCTTTGTATTGAGCCCCTGGCAGCGAAAATAAGGAATCATCCAGATATTAAAGGTATTACAGTTAAGGATAAAGTTCAAACTATCCCTATATGCAGATGACGTTCTCCTTACTCTTACCAGTCTACACATTTCCCTTCCCAGCCTTCATGTTGTTTTGTAAGAATATAGTCGCCTACAAAGTGAACACTCATAAGACAGGAGCGCTTCCAATTAACATACCCCAGGCGACTATTAGTTCTTTACAGGCCAACTTCCCTTTCCAATGGAAAGAAGACTTAATATGATACTTAGGCGTTCACATCACCCCTTGTTATGCTGATCTATACAAACATAATTTTCCCTCCATTTATAGTGAAATTAAAACACTCTTATCTAAATGGCAGGCTTTACCTATTTCTTTTTTAGGGCGTATCGCGGCAATAAAAATGACCATTTTACCCAAAATCCTTTATCTCTTTGAGACTTTGCCAATTCCAGTCCCCTTGGGTGATCTAAGATCACTTCAATCACATATTCTCAGATTTATATGGGCTAATAAAAGACATAGCATTTCTAGATCGATTCTCATGTCTAGTAGGAGTCAGGGTGGTCTGGGAGTTCCCGACTTGATTAAATATTATTGGGCAGCTCAACTACGATATCTCCCAGCCTGGGCCTCTTTACATCCTTATTCTATTTGGATGCATATTGAAAGGCTCTGGTTAGCTCCCATCCACCCTAATTCCTTGCTTTGGTCTAGCCCTTGTAACATTTCTCCGAACAGAAATCTCATTGGGCCCATTTTCTCCACTAGATCAATATGGCGTATATGTAGTACTAAGTTTCCCTTGACCTACCGTAACTCTGCAATGACCTCCTTTTTGTACCACCCTCTAGTCGCAGCTAGCCTCACTACCTTGGCCACGGGAGCATGGTTTACTCGAGGTGTCTTTCGCTTTGCCGATATAGTAGATCCATTTACTAGAGATTTACTACCCTTCCCTTCCCTCCAAACTAAGTATAACCTTCCCTTGTAACCTGCCACTCATTTTTACGTACAACTCAGACATTTTGCTCAAACTATTTTCTCTGGGCTCACTGTGTCTCTCCCAACGACCTTTCAGCGTATTTGCAGGAACGGTGTGAATACTAAGGGATTAATATCTGGGATCTAATCAATATTAGTCACCCCAAACCCTGAGAGAATTACTCATCACTCATACATGGTTAGATGGGAGGAATACTTAGGACAGGCGCTTCCGGATGCTGTCTGGGGTCTCATATGGAGAAGAGCGGCAAAATCCTCTATGTCGGTTCTCTGCCAAGAGAATCAGTACAAGATACTGATGTATTGGTATCATACTCCTGACCTTCTTCATAGGTTACACCCGACGGAGCGGACACGTGCTGGAGGTGCGGGTTACATAAGGGGACTCTGCCTCACATTTTCTGGGACTGTCCTATCATACACCCTTTCTGGTCCGAGGTTGGTATCCTCTTGAGCGACATTTTTGGATATGACATTCCCCCCAACCCCCTTTCATTTCTACGGAATGTTACTCTGCGGAATATACGAAAACATTCACTTAAACTGCACGGTACGTAATAACATACATAATTTTGCTCTAACTTATCCACCTATATATTTTCTTGTTCAGATTGAACAAGTTTGTGAGTTTCAGTACAGCAGGCTCATTTATTTATTTATTTTTTATATAATACACTTATATACAGAAAATGTTGAACCCCAGGGCTAAGGGTCGAGGACGAGGGCGTGGGCATTCAATTACTGCAGGGGGCAGAGGCCGTGGTCCTGGGCAGGGTGAGACAGTACCTGCTGATGAGGGAGCAGGGGAACGCCGCAGAGCTACACTCCCTAGCTTCATGTCTCAACTTACAGGGACACGTGGTAGAGGACTGTTGAAACCACAACAGTGCGAACAGCTGATGTCGTGGATTGAAGACAATGCTTCAAGTAATTTGTCCACCAGTCAGTCTTCCACGCAGTCCACCCACGTTACCCAAGGGAGCACTCCTCTGGCTCCTCCACCTCAACCTCCTTCCCCCCAGTCTGCCCCCTCCCAGGAAAATTTGGAATGCGATCCGGCATACTCTCAGGAACTGTTTTCTGGAACCTTCCCAGAGTCACAAACCACTTCTCAGGTTGCTGCTGACCTCTTTCCCGATGCCCAAGTTTTCCAACTGTCGCAGTCTGTTGGTGATGATGATGATGACAATGTTGACTTAGTGGAAGAAGTGTGTAAAGAGGTGTCGGACGATGAGGAGACACGGTTGTCAGACAGTGGTGAAGTTGTTGTCAGGGCAGGAAGTCCGAGGGGGGAGCAAACTGAGGAATCGGAGGATGACGAGGTGACTGACCCAAGCTGGGTTGATAAGCCGAGTGAAGACAGTGCTTCTGAGGCGGAGGCGAGTGCTGCACCAGAACAGGTTGAAAGAGGCAGTGGTGTGGCCAGAGGCAGAAGCAGGGCCAGAGCTGGTGCATCAGCAGCAACTGTTTCACGTAGTGAAGCTCCCGTGGCAAGGCCTAGATGTTTGCAAGTCTGGAGGTTCTTTAAAGAAAGTGAGGATGACCAACGGACTGTGGTGTGCAACCTGTGCCACACCAGGATCAGCAGGGGTGCCACCACTACTAGCCTAACCACCACCAGCATGCGCAGACATATGAGTGCTAAACACCCCACTCAATGGAACCAAGGCCGTTCACCTCCTGCGGGTCACACCACTGCTCCTTCCCCTGTGTCACTCGCTGCCTCTGCTAGTCAACCCCCTGCCCAGGACCCCGGCAAGAGCGCCTCCCGCCGGAAAACCACACCTTCACCTCCACGCTCCTCCACAGCGTCCACCAATGTGTCCCAGCACAGCGTTCAGCTGTCTTTACAGCAGATGCTGGAGCGCAAGAGGAAATACAGTTCCACCCACCCACATGCCCAAGCCCTCAACGTCCACATCTCCAAATTGCTGAGCCTGGAGATGCTGCCCTATAGGCTGGTAGAGACCGAGGCCTTTCGCAATCTCATGGCGATGGCTGCCCCTCGGTATTCGGTCCCCAGCCGCCACTATTTTTCCCGATGTGCCGTCCCATCCCTACACCAGCAAGTGTCACAGAACATCATCCGTGCCCTGACCAACGCTGTTTCTGAGAAGGTCCACCTAAGCACGGACACATGGACAAGTGCTGCCGGGCAGGGACACTATATATCACTGATGGCACATTGGGTTAACTTGGTGGAGGCTGGGACCGAGACTGACCCTGGGGCCGCTCACGTACTGCCCACACCGAGGATTGCGGGGCCTACCTCGCTCACTGTCTCTCAGACATACTATGCCTCCTCCTCCGACCCCTCCTCCACCTCCTCCTCCGAATTACCATCCGTGGGCACGGTGCCTTCAGTCGGTAGCTCTAGGCGCAGCAGCAGTGCCATGGGTAAGCGCCAGCAGGCGGTGCTCAAACTGCTGAGCTTAGGTGACAAAAGGCACACCGCAGTATGGAGCAATTACACTGAAACTATTAGATTAGGCAGACTTGGTCTGCTTAATTGCAACCCAGACAAATGTCGCACAGAGATTTTTGTAATGTAGAAGTGAG
Source organism: Rhinella marina (assembly GCA_900303285.1). Classification (NCBI taxonomy): domain Eukaryota; kingdom Metazoa; phylum Chordata; class Amphibia; order Anura; family Bufonidae; genus Rhinella; species Rhinella marina. The sequence continues at coordinate 1,414 of ONZH01021189.1, read as the reverse complement.
AGCAAAAGACCTTTTTTACTGACGTGAGATACAGAATGGATCACCTGGACAGAAAATACGGATTGTGGTGACTGGACAGCTAAACTGTGACACACAGAATGGTTCCACACAGCTGTATGAAATGGATTTCTATCACTGAGATAAAACAACAAAAAAACTTTTTTTATATATATATATTTTTTTATATTTTTTTTAATATATATATATTTTTTAACGTGACGTGCAGAAACTATCAGAGAGCAAACTCAGCCCCTGCTGACTGCGGCTATTTTGACTACAACCCAGACAAATGTCGCACAGAGATTTTTGTAATGTAGCTGTATCAGTGAGAGCAAAAGACCTTTTTTAATGACGTGATGTACAGAATGTGTCACCTGGACAGAAAATACGGATTGTGGTTTGTATATAGGTGGATAAGTTAGAGCTAAATTATGTATGTTATTACGTACCGTGCAGTATAGAGCAATTACACTGAAACTATTAGATTAGGCAGACTTGGTCTGCTTAATTGCAACCCAGACAAATGTCGCACAGAGATTTTTGTAATATAGCTGTATAAGTGAGAGCAAAAGACCTTTTTTACTGACGTGACGTACAGAATGGGTCACCTGGACATAAAATACGGATTGTGGTGACTGAACAGCTGAACTGTGACACACAGAATGGTTCCACACAGCTGTATGGATTTGTATCACTGAGATAAAACAACAAAAAACTATATATATATATATATATATATATATATATATATTTTTTTTTTTTAACGTGACGTGCAGAAACTATCAGAGAGCAAACTCAGCCCCTGCTGACTGTGGCTATTTTGACTGCAACCCAGACAAATGTTGCACAGAGATTTTTGTAATGTAGCTGTATCAGTGAAAGCAAAAGACCGTATTTGATTACGTGACGTACAGTATGGGTCACCTGGACAGAAAATATGGATTGTGGTTTGTGGTGAGTGGACAGCTGAACTGTGACACACAGAATGGTTCCACACTGCTGTATGAAATGGATTTGTATCACTGAGATAAAACAATTAAAAAAAGGGTTATATATGGCAATAGCTGCACTACTAGTGCCAGCCAGCCCAGCCAGGAGACAAAAAAAAGTCTTGTAGCCCTTAGAAGGGCTGTTGGGTTCTTTTAAGATCACTCCTGCCTAACAGAGAACTAAATCCAGGCCCTCCCTGAAACGCAGCAGCTCTGTCCCTAACGACATCCAGACAGCATCTGAGCCGAGCACCGCGGGCAGTCACTAGTATATTCCAGGGTCACCTGATCAGGCCAGCCAACCCCTGCTATCGACATGTAAGGGCCCCACGTGATGCTGGGTGTACCGCAGAGTCTCCTGGCTTGTGATTGGCTGAGTTTATAGGCGCCAAAAAAGCACGATGCGGAAGATGCCATTTCCTTGA
>ONZH01021188.1:0-31002 GCA_900303285.1 Rhinella marina | reverse complement strand
AGAGGAGATATCATTAACAATCAGCCCGTACACCTCCATATTAGAGGAGATATCATTATACAATCAGCCCGGTACACCCCCATATAGAGGAGATATCATTATACAATCAGCCCGGTACACTCCATATAGAGGAGATATCATATACAATCAGGCGGTACACCTCCATATAGAGGAGATATCATTATACAATTCAGCCCGGTACACCTCCATATAGAGGAGAGCATATCATTATATCATTATACAATCAGTACACCCCGAGATTATCATTATACAATACACCTCCATATAGAGGAGATATCATTATACAATCAGCCCGGTACTCCATATAATGAGGAGATATCATTATACAATCAGCCCGGTACACCCCATATAGAGGAGATATCATATACAATCAGCCCGGTACACCTCCATCATTATACAATCCAACCTCCATAGAGGAGATATCATTATACAATCAGCCCGGTACACCCCCATATAGAGGAGATATCATTATACAATCAGCCGTACACCCATATAGAGGAGATATCATTATACAATCAGCCCGGTACACCCCATATAGAGGAGATATCATTATACAATCAGCCCGGTACACCTCCCATATAGAGGAGATATCATTATACAATCAGCCCGGTACACCCCAATTAAGGAGATATCATTATACAATCAGCCGGTTACACCCCATATAGAGGAGTCAGCCCCACCTCCATATATAGAGGATATTTTATACAATCAGACCGGTACACCCCCTATAGAGAGAGATATCATTATACAATCAGCCCGGTACACCCCCTATAGAGGAGATATCATTATATCAATCAGCCCGGTACACCCCCATATAGAGAGAGAATATCTTATACAATCAGCCCGGTACACCTCCATATTAGAGGAATATCATTATACAATCAGCCCAGTACACCCTCCATATAGAGGAGATATCATTATAACAATCAGCCGGTACACCTCCATATAGAGGGAGATATCATTATACAATCAGCCTGGTACACCCCCCCAATAGAGGAGATATCATATACAATCAGCCCGGTAACACCTCCATATAGAGGAGATATCATACAATCATACACCCCCACAATCAGCCCGGTACACCTCCATATAGAGGAGATATCATTATACAACACCGGTACACCCCATATAGAGGAGTATCATTATACATCAGCCCGGTACACCTCCATATAGAGGAGATATCATTAACAATCACCGGTACACTCCATATAGAGGTAATTCATTATACAATCAGCCCGGTACACCTCCATATAGAGAGATATCATTATACAATCAGCCCGGCCTCCATATAGAGGAGATATCATTATACAATCACCGGTACACCTCCATATAGAGAGATTATCATTATACAATTAAACACCCCGAGTATTATACATATCAGCCCGGTACACCTCCATTATAGAGGAGATATCATTATACAATCAGCCCGGTACCCCCATATAGAGGATATATCATATACAATCAGCCCGGTACACCCCCATATAGAGGAGATATCATTTATACATCATACCACCTCCTATAGAGGAGATATCATTATACAATCAGCCCTGTACACCTCCATATAGAGGAGAATCATTATACAATCAGCCCGGTACACCTCCATATAGAGGAGATATCATATACAATCAGCCCTGTACACCCCCATATAGAGGGATATCATTATACAATCAGCCCGTTAAACCTCCATATAGAGGAGATATCATTATACAATCAGCCCGGTACACCCCATATAGAGGAGATTAATTATACAATCAGCCGGTACACCTCCATATAGAGGAGATATCCATATATACAATCAGCCCGGTACACCTCCATATAGAGGAGATATCATCATACAATTCAGCCCGGTACACCCCCATATAGAGGAGATATCATTATACAATCAGCCCGGTACACCTCCATATAGAGGAGATATCATATACAATCAGCCCGGTACACCTCCGGTACAATCAGCCCTCCATATAGAGGAGATATCATTATACATCAGCCGGTACACCTCCATATAGAGGAGATATCATTATACAATCAGCCTGGTACACCCTCCATATACACGGGATATCATATAACATCGCCGGTACACCCCAATAAGAGGAAGATATCATTATACAATCAGCCCGGTACACCTCCATATAGAGGGATATCATTATACAATCAGCCCGTACACCTCCATATAGAGATATCATTATACAATCAGCCCTGTACACCTCCATATAGAGGAGATATCATTATACAATCAGCCCGTACACCCCATATAGAGGAGATATCATTATACATCAGCCCGGTACAACCTCCATATAGAGGAGATATCATTATACAATCAGCCCGGTACACCCCATATGAAGGAGATATCATTATACAATCAGCCCGGTACACCCCATATAGAGGAGATATCATTATACAATCCCCGGTACCTCCATATAGAGGAGATATCATTATACAATCATCAGCTCAGCCGGTATACCTCCATATAAGGAGATATCATTTATACAATCAGCCCGGTTACACCTCCATATAGAGGAGATTTCATTATACAATCAGCCCGGTACACCCCCATATAGAGGAGATATCATTATACAATCAGCCCAGTACCACCTCCATATTAGAGGAGATATCATTATATCAAATCAGCCCGGTACACCTCCATTAGAGGAGATATCATTATACAATCAGCCCGGTACACCCCATATAGAGAGATATCATTATACAATCATACACCCCCATATAGAGGAGCCCCGGTACACCTCCATATAGAGGAGATATCATTATACAATCAGCCCGGTACAACCCCATATAGAGGAGATATCATTATACAATCAGCCGTACACCCCCATATAGAGGAGATATCATTATACAATCAGCCCGGTACACCTCCATATAGAGGAGATATCATTATACAATCAGCCCGGTAACCCCATATAGAGGAGATATCATTATACAATCAGCCCGGTACACCTCCATATAGAGGAGATATCATTATACAATAGCCTGTACACCTCCATTAGAGGAGATATCATTATACAATCAGCCGGTACACCCCCATATAGAGGAGATATCATTATACACATCACCCGGTACACCTCCAATATAAGGAGATATCATTATACAATCAGCCCGGTACACCCCATATAGAGGATATCATTATACAATCAGCCCGGTACACCCAATAGAGGAGATATCATTATACATCAGCCCGGTACACCTCCATATTAGAGGAGATATCATTATACAATCTGCCCGGTACACCTCCATATAGAGGAGATATCATTATACAATCAGCCGGTACACTCCAATAGAGGAGTTATCATTATACAATCAGCCCGGTACACCCCCATATAGAGGAGATATCATTATACAATCACCCGGTACACTCCATATAGAGGAGATATCATTATACAATCAGCCCGAACACCTCCATATAGAGGAGATATCTTATACAATCAGCCCGGTACACCCCCATATAGAGAGATATCATTATACAATCAGCCCGGTACACCTCCATATAGAGGAGATAATCATTATACAATTCAGCCCGGTACACCCCTATAGAGAGATATCATTATACAATCAGCCCGGTACACCCCATATAGAGGAGATATCATTATACAATCAGCCCGGTACACCTCCATAAGAGGAGATATCATTATACAATCAGCCCGGTACACCTTCCATATAGAGGAGATATCATTATACAATCAGCCCGGTACACCCCCATATAGAGGAGATATCATTATACAATCAGCCCGGTACACCCCCATATAGAGGAGATATCATTATACAATCAGCCCGGTACACCCCCATATAGAGGAGATATCATTATACAATCAGCCCGGTATCAATATGCCTCCCCATATAGAAGGAGATATCATTATACAATCAGCCCGGTACACCCCCATATAGAGGAGATATCATTATACAATCAGCCCGTGTACACCTCCATATAGAGGAGATATCATTATACAATCAGCCGGTACACCTCCATATAGAGGAGATATCATTATACAATCAGCCGGTACACCTCCATATAGAGGAGATATCATTATACAATCAGCCCGGTACACCTCCACTTAGAGGAGATATCATTATACAATCAGCCCGGTACACCTCCATATAGAGGAGATATCATTATACAATCAGCCCGGTACACCTCCATATAGAGGAGATATCATTATACAATCAGCCCGGTACACCTCCATATAGAGGAGATATCATTATACAATCAGCCCGGTACACCCCCATATAAGAGGAGATATCATTATACAATCAGCCCGGTACACCCCATATAGAGGAGATATCATTATACAATCAGCCCGGTACACCCCCATATAGAGGAGATATCATTATACAATCAGCCCGGTACACCTCCATATAGAGGAGATATCATTATACAATCAGCCCGGTACACCTCCATATAGAGGAGATATCATTATACAATCAGCCCGGTACACCTCCATATAGAGGAGATATCATTATACAATCAGCCCGGTACACCTCCATATAGAGGAGATATCATTATACAATCAGCCCGGTACACCTCCATATAGAGGAGATATCATTATACAATCAGCCCGGTACACCTCCATATAGAGGAGAATCATTTACAATCAGCCGTAACCTCCATATAGAGAGATCATGAATATCAGCCGGTACACCTCCATATAGAGGAGATATCATTATACAATCAGCCCGGTACACCTCCATATAGAGGAGATATCATTATACAATCAGCCCTGTACACCTCCATATAGAGGAGATATCATTATACAATCAGCCCGGTACACCCCCATATAGAGGAGATATCATTATACAATCAGCCCGGTACATCCAGTATCATTATACGTACACCTCCATATAGAGGAGATATCATTATACAATCAGCCGCGTACACCTCCATATAGAGGAGATATCATTATACAATCAGCCCGATACACCTCCATATAGAGGAGATATCATTATACAATCAGCCCGGTACACCCCCATATAGAGGAGATATCATTATACAATCAGCCCGGTACACCTCCATATAGAGGAGATATCATTATACAATCAGCCCGGTACACCTCCATATAGAGGAGATATCATTATACAATCAGCCCAGTACACCCCCATATAGAGGAGATATCATTATACAATCAGCCCGGTACACCCCCATATAGAGGAGATATCATTATACAATCAGCCATTATACAATCAGCCGATACACCTCCATATAGAGGAGATATCATTATACAATCAGCCGATACACCTCCATATAGAGGAGATATCATTATACAATCAGCCCGGGTTACACCCCCATATAGAGGAGATATCATTATACAATCAGGTCACCTACACCCCCATATAGAGGAGATATCATTATACAATCAGCCCGGTACACCTCCATATAGAGGAGATATCATTATACAATCAGCCGGTACACCCCCATATAGAGGAGATATCATTATACAATCAGCCCGGTACACCTCCATATAGAGGAGATATCATTATACAATCAGCCCTGTACACCTCCATATAGAGGAGATATCATTATACAATCAGCCCGGTACACCCCCATATAGAGGAGATATCATTATACAATCAGCCCGGTACACCTCCATATAGAGGAGATATCATTATACAATCAGCCCGGTACACCTCAATATAGAGGAGATATCATTATACAATCAGCCCGGTACACCTCCATATAGAGGAGACATCATTATACAATCAGCCCGGTACACCTCCATATAGAGGAGATATCATTATACAATCAGCCCGGTACACCTCCATATAGAGGAGATATCATTATACAATCAGCCCGGTACACCCCATATAGAGGAGATATCATTATACAATCAGGCCCGGTACACCTCATATAGAGAAGATCATCATTATACAATCAGCCCGGTACACCTCCATATAGAGGAGATATCATTATACAAATGAGCCCGGTACACCTCCATATAGAGGAGATATTATTATACAATCAGCCCGGTACACCTCAATATAGAGGAGATATTATTATACAATCAGCCCGGTACACCCCCATATACAGGAGATACCATTATACAATCAGCCCTGTACACCCTCCATATAGAGGAGATATCATTATACAATCAGCCCGCGTACACCCCCATATAGAGGAGATATCATTTATACAATCAGCCCGGTACACCTCCATATAGAGGAGACATCATTATACAATCAGCCCGGTACACCTCCATATAGAGGAGATATCATTATACAATCAGCCCGGTACACCTCCATATAGAGGAGACATCATTATACAATCAGCCCGGTACACCTCCATATAGAGGAGATATCATTATACAATCAGCCCGGTACACCTCCATATAGAGGAGATATCATTATACAATCAGCCCGGTACACCTCCATATAGAGGAGATATCATTATATGCAGTGGCTGGGTTTGGGGTGGCCCCAATGCCATGCTGGATCCCGTGGACACCATGGAGGTATCACCACGTGTTGGTGCTTTCCAGGAGCGCTAACGAAGTGGGCTTTACTGGAGGAATTCAGGTGCAAAACAATACAGACGAGGCATAGTGCTGGTTTCTCTAGTGTCCTCCCTGAGATGAGGCATAGGGCTGACTTCAGTCTCTTCCCTGAGGTGAAGCACAGTGCTGGCTTCTCCAGTCTCCTCCCTGAGACAAGGCATAGGGCCGGCTTCTCCAGTCTCCTCCCTGAGACGAGGCATAGGGCCGGCTTCTCTAGTCTCCTCCCTGAGACAAGGCATAGGGCTGGCTTCTCCAGTCTCCTCCCTGAGACGAGCCATAGGGCTGGCTTCTCCAGTCTCCTCCCTGACAAGAGGCATAGGGCTAGTTTCTCCAGTCTCCTCCCTGAGACGAGGCATAGGGCTGGCTTCTCCAGTCTCCTCCCTGAGATGAGGCATAGGGCTGGCTTCTCCAGTCTCCTCCCTGAGATGAGGCATAGGGTTGGCTTCTCTAGCCTCCTCCCTGGCAGAAGAACAGTTTGATACTTAGGAAAAGCCTGAGCTAGCTGTACTTCTCTCTCTCAGAAGGCTGGTACCCTGGTCAAAGGCCCACAGTCTGTAGCTCAGTAGTCCGGGTGGCTCCTTGGTCACAGGGCTGGTGACCCTTGATCTGTGGCTCATCGTCCTCATCTCAGCGTCTTCTTCTGGTCACTCATGCAGTCTGGCAGAGTCTCCTCTTCCAAGAACTGGTCCATGACTGCAGAACACTAGGGGCTCTGACTGCTCTCCTTATATACTTATATACTATTATATATTATATACTATATACTTATATAGTTTTAGCTAGACTGGAAACTTCTAGTGGGAGTGGGGGAGTGGAGAAACTCTGCACAAACAGATACACTGTTACACTTTCCGTGTCTCATAGACTTACATTACAACTTCAATGATACTCAATGGCAATGACACAGCAGTTTTAATAGCAGTCTTGATAAAAACAAGTTTCCAGACATAACAACAGAGATAAACCAGACATTTAAAAGATCAGTCTATCTGGTTTTGGTGGTAAACAACTTCTTCTTTAAACCCTATGGCAGCTGTGGAATATTACTAGCTTCTCATTCAAAGTCCCAAAAGTCTCTCAGTGTTCATTAACCCTTTCCACAGAGCCTCATACATTGAGTGATAATGAACAGGATATATATCACAACATATAAAATGCATTTACTTCGTACTAAAAGTATTAAACCTTTTCAAGTAAACTACAGAAGTTTTAACTTAGGGGACTGCTTAGGGGAAATAGGCAAAAATACCCGCTGCTCCAGGGCACTACATATACAATCCCGCTGATTCTCCCCCACATGCCGTTACTTTGTTTGGACATTACTGGGAGTCTCCATGTTTATCAGTTCAGATAACGTTGCAGGTCGGGGTTCCCTAATTTCAGCACACACAAATCTTCAGGTCAGTGAGATCATAATAACACAAGATACCGGGCTCTGTTCATTCTGGACAAAGACCTCGATTCCCAGGCCTCACCAACAGAGGAAGGGGTCCACGATGTGCCTGCCGTTGGCACAGAGCACTCTGTACTGCCACCATTTGTGCGGGTATAGTGACACGTTGCAGGTGGCATTTCGAGGAGAGTTCCATGTTGCAAGACAGACACCACTGCCCTCCCCGTACAGACACGGACTCAGGTGCGGGATCAGACACGTTGCTCTAGTACTTTCTTATGGTTGGGATACTGCACAGCTTGGTTACTATCCACACTGAGGGGTCAAGATTATAATGGAGCAGAAATACGGAAAACATATCATGGAGGGGAAGGAGCCCTGCCAGTCCCGATCCCGTATACAGGGGGTGTATCCGTCTACCTGTGGGATGAAGAACAGGAAACAGCACATACGTATAATAAACTATGGTCGACAAGTAACTTGTGATGTATTCCAGTTAGTCAATGTTATACCGGCCTGTGCTCCACATTATCTACTTGCTAGTTCCCCACGAAGATGTGTGATATACGTTCTGATCTACCCTGCCCGACCTCTGCTCATTTACCGTATTTGACCCTTTGCTACCTGTCCTCTGCCTGACTCCTGTGCTGAACTTGTGCTGCCTGCCCTAACCTTTCACCCCTTTATTGAAGTGAATGAATTCTGCCTGTCCTGACCTCAGTCTGTCCCTGACTATGGTTTTGCTCTGATCACTTGCTGCCAACAGACACTACTTCAGGAGGTGATAGCCTGGTGATTCCCCTGCAGCGGAATCCAGATCCTTGTATAGGGGTTAAAGGGGGAAAACCAGGAGGGTCACTTAGATAACACCCTTAGGAGTAACCCCAAGTCAAATCTGTTAAAGTAACATAGCAAGTCCACATCTGCTTGTATAAGAGCCAAACATTATTACCAACTGGTATGACTATAGTGTCTACATCTCTGTCATGTCCTCTTCTCTGTTCTCTGTCTTGTTCTCTGTCCCATGTTTTCTTTTCTGTCCTGTGTCTTGTTTTCTGTCCTCAGTCTTCTCTGCCCCGTGTCTTCGTCAGTGTCCTGAGTCTTCTCTGTACTGTGTCTTCCCTGTCCTCGTCTATGCCTGTGTCTCTGTCCTGTGTCTTCTTTTCTGTACTATGTCTTCCCTGTCCTCAGTCTTCTCTGCCCCGTGTCTTTGTCTATGCCCTGAGTCTTCTCTGTCCTGAGTCTTCTCTGTCCTGTCTCTTCATCAGTGTCCTGAGTCTTCCCTGTACTATGTCTTCCCTGTCCTCAGTCTTCTCTGCCCTGTGTCTTCCCTGTCCTCAGTCTTCTCTGTCCTGTGTCTTCATCAGTGTCCTGAGTCTTCTCTGTACTATGTCTTCCCTGTCCTCAGTCTTCTCTGCCCTGTGTCTTCCCTGTCCTCAGTCTTCTCTCTCCTGTGTCTCCATCAGTGTCCTGAGTCTTCTTTGTTCTATGTCTTCCCTGTCCTCAGTCTTCTCTGTCCTGTGTCTTCCCTGTCCTCAGTCTTCTCTGCCCCGTGTCTTCGTCTATGCCCTGAGTCTTCCCTGTCCTCAGTCTTCTCTGTCCTGTGTCTTCCCTGTCCTCAGTCTTCTCTGTCCTGAGTCTTCTCTGTCCTGAGTCTTCTCTGTCCTGAGTCTTCATCAGTGTCCTAAATCTTCTCTGTACTATGTCTTCCCTGTCCTCAGTCTTCTCTGCCCTGTGTCTTCTCTGTACTATGTCTTCCCTGTCCTCAGTCTTCTCTGTCCTGTGTCTTCCCTGTCCTCAGTCTTCTCTGTCCTGAGTCTTCTCTGTCCTGTGTCTTCATCAGTGTCCTAAATCTTCTCTGTACTATGTCTTCCCTGTCCTCAGTCTTCTCTGCCCTGTGTCTTCTCTGTACTATGTCTTCCCTGTCCTCAGTCTTCTCTGTCCTGTGTCTTCCCTGTCCTCAGTCTTCTCTGTCCTGTGTCTTTAAGTTCCTCTGCGAGTTCTTCGAGTGCTTTATATCTGCCCCCCACAATAAAAGCATTTCTTTACATCCTTATCCGCTTCTAACATCTGCCAATGTTTTCTTACAGAACCCTTAATCTGCTCCTCAGAATCCTGTGCTAAAAACACAAATCTCTTATCCACTCTCCTGCCACCTCCAGACAATAATTGTGCTGTGTCCTGATTACAGCTCTTAGAAATGCCCCTGAGATCCCTCCTCCTCCTCCTTATTTCTCTCAGTCCTTCCAGGAGTTAGAACGACTTCACAAGAATACATCATACTCACCATGTATTCTCCACATTAGTACAAAGGGCCCATAGGCAGGGTTAGACCGGTCCACGGGGGTACCAGAGGATCTCACACTGGGGGCCTGGCTCTGATGCTTTAGAAGGCCAGAGGGAAAGGGGGGAAAGGAAATGGAGATTAGGCCTGGAAACTAGGGAAGGCAGATGGACACCTCCTAGAGACCCTGACTCCAGTCCTGACTAATTACCAGTATGAACAGGCCTTGAAGGTAGGCGAGTTCATACGCTGGAAACCAGGGACCCTAACTGTCCCTGAAGGACCCTGAAGCTAATGTCAGGAATGAGCCACACTGTTCCTCCACCAACCTGGACGAACAGGAGTCTCCCCTCAGGCCCAGTCACCAAACACAGGGAAGGGATACACACAAATAATACAATAATACAAAATACAAAAGGGAAAGAGGACACTTAACTTTCCAGTAGAAAATGGCAGCCACGAGATCTCCACTGAGAATCCACACACCAGCAGGCCACAGATACCACAGAAAGTATAAACCACACAGCATGGTGGGAGAAGCAACACTAAATAGGAAAGGATAATTGATAAGACACCTACACCTGAAGGGGAGGGTGTAGTGAACATCAGCAACAACTAAACAACCAAAGGAGAACCTGTCAGATTAACCCACGTGTTGCCAATCTCACTGACCTCCTGCTACCTGTTGCAGGAATGTCAGTATGTCCTGGCACATTCGTGACAGTACCATTCAGTAATGTATGGAGGTATTATTCAGTGTATGGAGGATGTATCCGGAGAAAAGGCAATGAACCTTCCCATATGTACTGGCCCATGTGTCCAAGGCTGAGGACCTGCCTCTTGGACAATGTAAAGTAAGGGCAGAAGGGCAGCTCTGTCTGAACCAAAGGATGAAGACATAAAACATGCTTGGAATAATAAAGCGGGGTTCACACATTTCGATGGCCGTCCGAGACTGAGGCGTGAATACCGTTCTTCTTACCCTTGTGTTCAGTCTCTTCTTATTTCCTCCCTTTTATTTTGTAGCCGTATTACTTGTTTGTATGTCGTTTATGGAGTGTTTCTTTGTATTTCGTAATCAGGTTTCGGAACATATAAAACCATTAATAAGTTAGTCCTTGTCTGTGCTAACAGAATCCATAGCCTTTGAAGGAGTGTTTTACATGTGTGACACCTGGCGCAGTGTGGGTCGACTTCACATCAGTACATTAGTAAGGTGGCATACAGTATCATTGGCCATAACTTCAGTTGGTGGCAGCCGGTATTTGTGGTGTGTGACATTTCATGTAACGTTTGTCAATGGAGTGGCAATGTGACACGTGACATGCTGTGACTGTGACAGTCACAAAAAGTTCGCATGTGTCGGATTTTGTGTTGCACATCGCAGCTCACACACAACATTTACTCAATTAAATGACAAGTGACTCACCGGAGACTTGGCTGCCTTTTTACCGTAATGTGACAGCAAGTTGCACATATTTTTGTGTCAAACTACAAATGTCCCCGAGTGGCCGAGTCCTTGTGCTCAAGCCTGAGCGAAAGGTGAAGGCAGGACTGAGTGAGATAGATTAACCCCTTGCAGTTGCACCGACGTATGTGACGACATACATCCTTCATACTGGGTCCTCATCTGCAGCTCTGACCTGAACACTGGTTCTGATTTGATGCATAATAAATGCTGGTTTTGGAATTACTCCATTAGGTCCATAATGTGGTGAGCGAGGACTTCTGCCTCCTCATCTACAGTAGAGGTTGACTGTATTTCCGGAGTGCAATGTGTGGAGGTCAGACGGTGTCACCTACGTATATGGTGACGCTCTTCCAGATTATGCCTTTTTCATTGACAATTTTCATCAATTGGGGGATGGCGGAGGAAGGTCTGCGGTGTGTCCCAAGATTTAATGTCTCTGCATGATGAGATCATCCATTGGCAGGGACTCCTGGGAGCTGCGGAATGTCTTAAGAATCAAACAGTCTCTTCTGCACTTGTATAAGGATTCTGGGGTTTTCCTTCTCCCCATGGACATTGTCTCTATGAATATTGTGTCCATCCATGATGCTGATTTATGACGCCAGTAAGATGTTACCACATACGGTCTGAGGATGTCATAAGTCGTAATCATTATCAGTCACATAATGAGAATCCGCTCCATATTGTCTGGGCTCCTCGGCAACCCTGGCAAGTCTTGAGCAATGAATATGACATGCGCCATTAAGGAGAAGTAACTCCAGAGCTGCATCTATAGGAACATACGCAATTATACAACATCAGAAACCCTAAACCCTCTAGTCTTGTACCTATGGCGGACATCTTTAGGAAGAGGCTCCAGACTAACACCAATCCCACAACAGAGTCCTCAGTGCCAGACTGGCTACATTAAGACAGTGATCTCTGGTTGTAGTGGTCTTCCATTCCATCAGATCAAGGTCACTGACCCCTCAACGTCATGTGGTTGTTGTCTATGCTCCAAGTTTCCCACATTTTAAAAGTTTTCACACAGAGACTCCCGTCAAGACTCCCCCATTTCTCATCAAGTCTTGTGGAGGACAGGACTGTGATATCTGGAGGTCTCCAGTCACAATCCCATACATAGGCAGCAGTTTCTAGAAGGTTGTCTGGCACTTGGATTGAAACGCATGGGAGCAGTAAAGATGGGCAGACTGGAAGGCCGGGACATGTAGTAATCTAAAGTCCTGGTTATTGACTTCATTCATTTTCTCAAAGGAGGATTTGACATCTGTCACTTGTATCTTATCGAACAGGAATATAATGATGATAACATTGCAGTGGATGGCCGACACATGATGGACGGACACATTCATCTCTTTCTCACACCAAATCTCCCCCAGAACCTATTACAGCTGCAGGACAGAAGGGCCACAAGTGTCAATATAGAGGATTCTCCACCTCTTACTGCCTCTCCAACTGAGGTCCTTTTACAGACCATTATTGGCAAGGGTGGATTGGCCATAGACCTTACAGGGAAATTTCCCGGTAGGCCGGTGCCCATGGGGCCTCCTGAGCCCTCCTCACAGCTGGCCAGTGGAAGTTTTTGGGGATGTATTTTGTGCTGCTGGCAGTATTTTTTGATGGACTGTGGTATTTGGTCTGTTGGGGTGGTACAATGTGCCACAATATGGTATTTCTGGCTCTGACTGCTTGTGCTATCCCTGCCTTCCATCAATTTGGACCGACTACAAAACTGGGCTACTTTTAGTATTTTTTCCAGGGCCACTTTAAGTGTCCAGTCCACCTCTGGCCTTTACTGTCCTACTCTGTTCTTTATCTTCTTTGTTATTTGTCTTCGTCTCTATCATGTCTTTTTCTCTGTTATCTGTCTTGTTCTCTGTCCTGTGTCTTCTTCTCTGTCCTTAGTCTTCTCTGCTCCTGAGTCTTCTTATTCTGTGTCTTTCTCTCTGCCCTACATCTACTCTGTCCTGTGTCTTCTTCTCTGTCCTGTGTCTTATGTCTTCTTCTCTGTCCTGTGTCTTCTTCTGTGTCTTGTGTCTTCTTCTCTGTCCTGTGTCTTATGTCTTCTTCTCTGTCCTGTGTCTTCTTCTGTGTCTTGTGTCTTCTTCTCTGTCCTGTGTCTTCTTCTGTGTCTTGTGTCTTCTTCTGTGTCTTGTGTCTTCTTCTCTGTCCTGTGTCTTCTTCTGTGTCTTGTGTCTTCTTCTCTGTCCTGTGTCTTCTTCTGTGTCTTGTGTCTTCTTCTCTATCCTGTGTCTTCTTCTGTGTCTTGTGTCTTCTTCTCTGTCCTGTGTCTTCTTCTGTGTCTTGTGTCTTCTTCTCTATCTTCTTCTGTGTCTTGTGTCTTCTTCTGTGTCTTGTGTCTTCTTCCTGTCCTGTGTCTTCTTCTGTGTCTGGTCTTCTTCTCTGTCCTGTGTCTTCTTCTGTGTCTTGTGTCTTCTTCTGTGTCTTTTCTCTGTCCTGTGTCTTCTTCTGTGTCTGTGTCTTCTTCTCTGTCCTGTGTCTTCTTCTGTGTCCTTGTGTCTTCTTCTCTATCCTGTGTCTTCTTCTGTGTCTTGTGTCTTCTTCTCTGTCCTGTGTCTTCTTCTGTGTCTTGTGTCTTCTTCTCTATCCTGTGTCTTCTTCTGTGTCTTGTGTCTTCTTCTCTGTCCTGTGTCTTCTTCTGTGTCTTGTGTCTTCTTCTCTGTCCCGTGTCTTCTTCTGTGTCTTGTGTCTTCTTCTCTGTCCTGTGTCTTCTTCTGTTACCACCATCAGAATTTGCTGGTTTGCCCTGAAAACCCAACGTGTATGAGGATAGACGGAGCAGGAGGTAGGAGTGAGGCAGTACACGGTTTTTAGGGCCCCTCCCAGTAGAGTTTGACAATGAAGAGAGAATGTTTGCCATTGAAAGTCTTAAAAAAAATAGGAGCATTAATGTCCTTATTTAGGGATCCAATTTCTCTCTTCTGGACTACGTCCCTTCCAGACAATCAAGTGGAACAGCCTCCCACGAACCTTCTTGTAATCTAGAATTTGGTTCATATCATAATCAGTGCTGGAATCCTAGTTTGATACATGAGAGGTTTTGACTTCAATACAGAATTTGTTGAACATTAGAGGATTGAGAAGAAAAACATGGAATCTGGTAGACATCTTCAGAGCACAAGGTAATTTCAGACAGAAGGTGTTAAGCATTTTGAAGGGACCAATAAATCTTGGAGAAAGGTTCATGCAGGTGACTTTGAAGTGGATGGTTTTTTAATTTTTTTTTTTGTAGAGAGCCATACTTACTGTGTGGAGGACATATATGTGGATCTGCATTCTTCTTAGCCTTAGCTTCAGCTGCAGACAGGTTCACTTAAACCTCACTCAAGATGTCTTGAATATCTAAACAGACATTTTCTGGGAGATGAGACTGAGAAGAGAGCAGCAGAGGCAGACAAAGATCTTTTCCAAAGACCATACAGAAGATTTTTCAGTTCTTATTGGTAAATTCAGCCAAAGAATTGTCTTGGTGGACATTAGAAAAGGTTCAAAGATATTTCTCCATGCACAGATTATGTGGAAGAAAAGTCCACTCTACACAGAGCTCTTCCGAACTAGGAGACAAATTGAGATCTTCAGATTAAGATAATTTCTCATGACAAACTGCGGAGAAATGCCCATGGACGCTCATCCACATGCCACGCAATGATCTAGTACTGCTATCATCATTTAATACCAGCTGGTGTAGATTTCAGGTATAATCTGTGCCAGATATTTCCTGATGTAGATTATATATAATGTGCCGGGCAGTCTATGCACCACTCCTCCCACTTGATGGAAAAGTGGTGAGAGGGGCTGGAAATCCCCCATAATGTCTCTACAGTTTGGCATATGTGCATTCTGTCTCCATAGTGGTGCTGCCCAGGCCATGTTGCTCCTGAGCCCAGAGGAGGTATATACAGTAGAACTGCTGAGGACAGCTCACCATACATCAACTGATGAACTCTTGGCAAGCCTTTAGGTTCCTATCAAACCAAGTGTAGTGTCCTGGAGCAAGGGAACTTTGGACATCTGTGGACATTTGCCCCTACTGCTACTACACAAAGCCATCAACGCACTACTCACTACTCATTCCCATAGATATGGATTCAAACTCTATACAAGTCTATGACAGACTAAAATTGCTACTTTTTTTCTGTTTAGGCTGTGCTTCTCCACTCCACCCCTCCCACTAGAAGGTTCTAGTTCAGTTAGAAACTGTATATAAGGAGAGCAGTCAGAGCCCCTACTGTTCTGCAGATAGGTGTTCGGTAGAAGACACTCAGCCAGATGGTCAGAAGAAGATGCTGAGATGGGGAGACTCTGCACAGTGCCTGGGTCACCAAACCTTTGACCAGATGGCCAACCAGACAACTGAGCCACAGAGTAGGCCCTGGACCACCAGCCCTTTGGCCATGGTACCAGCCTGCTGAGAAGGAGGGACAGCCAGCTCAGGCCAGGGAGGAGACTGAAGAAGCTACCTCAGTGCTTACTCCAGTAAAGAAGCACACTGGTTTACTCAAAACTCTGACTCTCTGAACCTACTTCCCATTGGCATGTGCCGCGCCTTACCATCCCCTCCAGAGAGCAGCAACACCCAGCATAGCGTTGGAACTTCTCCAAACCTAGCCAATGAGTGAGCAGGGATTGGATGATGGGGAGACAATCCCCAGGTTGTAGCCTCAGGCATGGAGACAGATTGAGGATCACAATGCAAGGCAGTTTCTACCGAAGTAGGTTCTTGAACGTGCATCCGAGCTGAGAGGTCATGTACAGCCTGGACGACTTGGTGAATTATAAGATCACATTGGCACCTGTTAACTAGCGACAAAACTATAGGTTCACTCCTAACAGATTCACCATTGATCACGTACACCAAATCCCCCAATCTAGGACTAAAAGTTGCCCCATCCATTAAGAAAAAAGCACTAATGAACAAAGACAATTGGCTCACAACAAAGGGATTTTATAGATGTGGCAAGTGTTCCAATTGCCAAGCCACTAAATTTCCCCAAAAGACGTTAGAAGTAAAATCAACCACAAATTCACACACACATCATAAATCTGACATCATAAATCTATCTCAATGCCCATGTAAAAAACAATATATTGGTCAGAGCACATTAATAACATTAGAAAGGGGTATGAAGCACACACAGTATCGACACACTACAAAGAAAAGCACAATCAAGACCCATCATCACTTACCTTCACAGCATTAGAGAAAGTCCCAAAACACTGGAGGGGGGACCTCAAATTAAAAACATGTCAAGGTTGGAGTCAAGGAGGATCTTTGAATTCAACTCTAGGGTCCCCAGAGGTCTGAATGCGGAATTGGAGATATTCGGATTCCTTTGAATTTACAGTCAGATATGGGGTGGTTACCTTTCAGGGACGGAACATCAGAGTCCGGCTGTTTTTCCAGCACCCCGATCTCCCCTCCCTGGAAGGCTCCCATCCCCTATTCACACCTTCAGCCAACACCAACAAAAAGAACAACATTGAATAAAAAGAAGTAAATAGATAAGATAAAAAAATACAGAAAAGAAATCTATTTGAATATTAAAAATAATAGAAAAGGCAAAGTGAAAAAAACTACCAAAACAAATGTAAATAGAGGGAGACTACCAAAAGCCCTTCCAAAAGAGATATTAGTCATTGGAAACAATAGAAAATGAAATAAGAAGACAAAAAAACATTAGAAACAATAGAAAATGTAATAAAAGAAAAGCACAAAGAAAAACGAAATAAGAGGATTCTGATGTATTATAAATTACTAGGCTCCAACTATACTCTTAATCATATATATTATATCATCTTTCATTTTGATACTAGACATTGGATTATATTACATGTACCCTATATACCAACTATATCACATTCTAACGAATCAGTATCACAGGTATATTTTCTCCTGATACATTTATATCAATGGAGTTTTTTAATATAAGATTTTAAGATAGTCCACCGTAATTTAATAAACAATCCACATAGTAAACATTTCCATCCTAATAAATATGACAAATACTTTTACTATAATAAACACACATATATATATATAAATGTTCTTTAACATATGGATAATAGACGATTGAATAAGAATGAATATATATGAGGACGGAGTGAATTCTCCCCACAGATATATGTGGAGATGTACACAGGGAGAAAATCCATTCCCTGTTTATGTGACCAAAACTAATTTAACTCTTTCCCTAATTGAAATGCACCTCCCATAATGAATTGACTAGTTACCATTATAAAACTAGGAGGCATTTGGTAGGATCTCCAAGCTTTCAACCCTGAAATGCGCTTGGCCGGAGAGAACTACAAATACACTCAACAGTGTCATCATTGTGGATGTCCCACACAATTGTATCAACGTACGCAATAGATGCCGAACTAACAACAAAGCGTACGCTAATCTTACACAAGCTGTACGCAAACTACGCAGAATTAACGTACTAACGACGAAACATTCCTGGTTCTCTCCACAGCTCATATTCGCAAAAGAGCAGGAACCCACGTGGGACGCCGCACCGCACCCCCAAAAGATCACGCATTTCCACACATCATGCTGCTGGGATCTACAGGAGAGCAGGACACTGCCAGGAAGGGGTAACGTAGAAACAACACCCTGATTCTACTATTGAATGTATGGACTGGAATATCACAACGGGACTGCTATCCCAAGGTCAGATAGACATTTAAATCATAGCTGGAAAAACACCATCATAGGCCACCAACTATCTTTTTGATATATTTTCTGTGATATATTGTTTTTGTGAAATATTAACAGAGATCACCAATTATTTTATGCATTGCTGAACCGACACCAGCCACTAATCTCCTGGGAATAGACCATATTTTTCCCCACACAGGACATCCAAAGACACTTGGACTTCAGATCTATTGGGGTTTTATTTGTTCATCCTTATTTTTATTTTCCTCTATTCTCATTTTTACCAGAATATATTTTATTTAAAGGGGTTGTCCCACGAAAAATATTCTACAGTTTACAAACCAGCACCTGGATCTGAACACTTTTGTAATTGCATGTCATTAAAAATGTTGTATAGCTACTGAGTTATTCAATAACATGTATCTGTATAGGACCACTTAATTTCTTATTTCTTTGACCTACTCACTGAGAAGGCCGCACATGCTCAGTTTCAACTTTTAACTGTCTCCTGAGCTGTGATAGGGAGAGATGAGACAACCCTCCTGAGCTGTGATAGGGAGAGCTGAGACACGCCTCCTGCTGTGATAGGTAGAGCTGAGACACGCCTCCTGAGCTGTGATAGAGGGAGCTGAGACACACCCCTTTAGCTCCAGCAGAAAAGACACTCCCCTTCAGCTGTCGGCTTGATATAAATCTAGCAGAGCAATGAATGTATAGATCACTAGATCCATGTGAGGTACAGGGCTGGTTCTAGCTTTGTTAGAAAGAGGTCGTCATGTTCTATATGATGTCTGATTTTCATTTTTTACATTATTCATGGGATAACCCATTTAATAAATAATTTTTATTACTATTCATAAGAGTATATTTCTAAGCCTTATCATTTACATAAAGTTCCCACACTAGAGTGTGCCCACCATTTGTTACTCAGATTTACTTGGTGAAGAGGCCTCTGAAACGTTGACATCCATGTCCGACCATTCTGTTACATTCTCACCCGATGGAATGAATCTGCTATCTGATAGCGCTGATCTTACAGGAATAGGTGACAGGAATGTAGTGAAGCTGAGCTCAGAGTAGTTCAGTCCAGATGATCAGGATCCGGAGATTTACCACAGTTGGCCTTTCACACATGAAGCCATCACCCCGGAGATGTTCCATGTCGGGTGCGTTCTCACTACAGAGGAAATGTTCCAGGTCCCTAGACAAGGGGCAGGAACTTTAGCCACAGCCACTGAGATTATCTGGAACATTTACTGCTGTTCTCACACATGCGCTCACTCGGACATAACCCGGAGTTAGTACTAGGGCTCTAGGGAGAAAAGTCGGGGACTGATATTACGGATGTTTGTGTTCACACACACAGCTCCTCCGGTAAACCTCCAGAAGATGTCTGGATTCCATCGTAAGTGTGAATGGGGCTTTACACTGGTGGCTGTAGAGAGAGATGACTGACCAGATCGCACCCAAGTGTGGAGGATGTATCAGCTATATCCCCCTCACAACAGTAAAGTCTATCAGCTTTGACCAACACATTCCTTACTGACTCCAGTGCTCGGCCATGAAGATCCTGGACCTTCTGGGTTCTCTCCTTTATCTCTCTCTTCTGGAGCACTGTAGACGAGGTGAGGTCACTTACTTCTGAGACGGTGGTTCTCTGTAACATTGGTCCAGTCCTGTGAGGTGCAGCCACATGTCAAAGCTCTCACTATGTCTTGAACTTCCTGCAGGAGCTGAGTCAGGGTGATTAAAGGGGTCGACTCACCGGGAACATAGGCTGCATGTCACTGGGATGGTTCCTCCCATAATGGTCGTCCACCCTCCCTCTACCACAGCACAGCCCAGGAAGACCTCAATACACTACCATCTCCTGACTGCAAGGGGAGCATCACTGTAGATTGTCAGCTCTGGGGGTCAGTGTGGAGGTTATACAGGAGGACGTGGTGTAGATTGTTAGCTCTGGGGGTCAGTGTTGGGGAGGTTATAACGGGCTGGGGAACCGTGGTGAGATTGACAGCTCTGGAGGTCAGTGTGGAGGTTATACAGGAGGACGTGGTGTAGATTGTCAGCTCTGGAGGTCAGTGTGGAGGTTATACAGGAGGACATGGTGTAGATTGTCAGCTCTGGAGGTCAGTGTGGAGGTTTATACAGGAGGACGTGGTGTAGATTGTCAGCTCTGGAGGTCAGTGTGGAGGTTATACAGGAGGACGTGGTGTAGATTGTCAGCTCTGGAGGTCAGTGTGGAGGTTATACAGGAGGACGTGTGGTGGTGTAGATTGTCAGCTCTGGAGGGTCAGTGTGGAGGTTATACAGGAGGACGTGGTGTAGATTGTCAGCTCTGGAGGTCAGTGTGGTGGTGGAGGTTATACAGGAGGACACGTGGGTGTAGATTGTCAGCTCTGGAGGTCAGTGTGGTGGTTATACAGAGGAGGACGACATGGTGTAGATTGTCAGCTCTGGAGGTCAGTGTGGAGGTTATACAGGAGGACGTGGTGTAGATTGTCAGCTCTGGAGGTCAGTGTGGTGGTTACAGGAGGAGGAGGACGTGGTGTAGATTGTCAGCTCTGGAGGTCAGTGTGGAGGTTATACAGAAGGACATGGTGTAGATTGTCAGCTCTGGAGGTCAGTGTGGAGGTTATACAGGAGGACGTGGTGTAGATTGTCAGTCAGTGTGGAGGTTATCGTTGGAGGTCAGTGTGTGTGGAGGTTATACAGGAGGACGTGGTGTAGATTGTCAGCTCTGGAGGTCAGTGTGGAGGTTATACAGGAGGACGTGGTGTAGATTGTCAGCTCTGGAGGTCAGTGTGGAGGTTATACAGGAGGACGTGGTGTAGATTGTCAGCTCTGGAGGTCAGTGTGGAGGTTATACAGGAGGACGTGGTGTAGATTGTCAGCTCTGGAGGTCAGTGTGGAGGTTATACAGGAGGACGTGGTGTAGATTGTCAGCTCTGGAGGTCAGTGTGGAGGTTATACAGGAGGACGTGGTGTAGATTGTCAGCTCTGGAGGTCAGTGTGGAGGTTATACAGGAGGACGTGGTGTAGATTGTCAGCTCTGGAGGTCAGTGTGGAGGTTATACAGCGAGGACGTGGTGTAGATTGTCAGCTCTGGGGTCAGTGTGGAGGTTATACAGGAGGACGTGGTGTAGATTGTCAGCTCTGGAGGTCAGTGTGGAGGTTATACAGAGGCGGGAGTTGCAGCTGGGTCAGTGTGGGGTATAGATTGTCAGCTCTGGGGTCAGGGGAGGTTATACAGGAGGACGTGGTGTAGATTGTCAGTCTGGAGGTCAGTGTGGGAGGTAGTGTAGTGTGAGGTCTAGACGTCTTCTCTGTACATTGGAGTCCTGTCAGCCTGGTCACTGTGATGGCGAGAGTCAGGGTATCTAACAGGGTCGACTGGACATGGCATGTCAGTGTGGTGGGTTATACAGGAGAAGATCTCGACTGGGTGTAGATTGTCTGGGGTCAGCGAGGTTATACAGGAGGACTGTAGGATTGTTAGTCTGGGGGTCAGTGTGGAGGTTATACAGAACAGGAGGTCAGTGTGGAGGTTATACAGGAGGACGTGGTGAGATTGTCAGCTCTGGCAGGTCAGTGTGTGAGTTATACAGGGACATGGTGTAATTGTCAGCTCTGAGGTCAGGTGGAGGTTATACAGGAGGACGTGGTGTAGTGTCAGCTCTGGAGGTCAGTGTGGAGGTTATACAGAGGACGTGGTGTAGATTGAAGCTCTGGAGGTCAGTGTGGAGGTTATACAGAGGACGTGGTGTAGATTGTCAGCTCTGGAGGGTCAGTGTGGAGGTTATACAGGAGGAGCGTGGTGTAGATTGTCAGCTCTGGAGGTCAGTGTGGAGGTTTATACAGGAGGACGTGGTGTAGATTGTCAGCTCTGGAGTCCAGTGTGGAGGTTTATACAGGAGGACCGTGGGTAGATTGTCCAGCTCTGGAGGTCAGTGTGGAGGTTATACCAGGAGGACGTGGTGTAGAATTGTCAGCTCTGCAGGTCAGTGTGGAGGTTATACCAGGAGGACGTGGTGTAGATTGTACAGCTCTGGAGGTCAGTGGTGGAGGTTATACAGGAGGACATGGTGTAGATTGTTAGCTCTGGAGGTCAAGTTGCTGGAGGTTATACAGGAGGACGTGATGTAGATTGTCCAGCTCTGGAGGTCCATTTCTGTGTCCGGAGAGGGTTATATCACCCAGGGGGTAAAGGGGACGGTGGTGTAGATTGTCAGCTCTGGAGGTCAGTGTGGAGGTTATACAGGAGGACGTGGTGTAGATTGTCAGCTCTGGGGGTCAGTGTGGAGGTTATACAGGAGGACGTGGTGTAGATTGTCAGCTCTGGGGTCAGTGTGGAGGTTATACAGGAGGACGTGGTGTAGATTGTCAGCTCTGGAGGTCAGTGTGGAGGTTATACAGGAGGACGTGGTGTAGATTGTCAGCTCTGGAGGTCAGTGTGGAGGTTATACAGAAGGACGTGGTGTAGATTGTCAGCTCTGGAGGTCAGTGTGGAGGTTATACAGGAGGACGTGGTGTAGATTGTCAGCTCTGGAGGTCAGTGTGGAGGTTATACAGGAGGACGTGGTGTAGATTGGGGGGTCAGGCGGTGGCTGGAGTCAGTGTGGAGGTTATACAGGAGGACGTGGATGTAGATTGTCAGCTCTGGAGGTCAGTGTGGAGGTTATACAGGAGGATGTGGTGTAGATTGTCAGCTCTGGAGGTCAGTGTGGAGGTTATACAGGAGGACGTGGTGTAGATTGTCAGCTCTGGAGGTCAGTGTGGAGGTTATACAGGAGGACGTGGTGTAGATTGTCAGCTCTGGAGGTCAGTGTGGAGGTTATACAGGAGGACGTGGTGTAGATTGTCAGCTCTGGAGGTCAGTGTGGAGGTTATACAGGAGGACGTGGTGTAGATTGTCAGCTCTGGAGGTCAGTTGTGGAGGTTATACAGGAGGACGTGGTGTAGATTGTCAGCTCTGGAGGTCAGTGTGGAGGGTTATACAGGAGGACGTGGTGTAGATTGTCAGCTCTGGAGGTCAGTGTGGAGGTTATACAGGAGGACGTGGTGTAGATTGTCAGCTCTGGAGGTCAGTGTGGAGGTTATACAGGAGGACGTGGTGTAGATTGTCAGCTCTGGGGGTCAGTGTGGAGGTTATACAGGAGGACATGGTGTAGATTGTCAACTCTGGAGGTCAGTGTGGAGGTTATACAGGAGGACGTGGTGTAGATTGTCAGCTCTGGAGGTCAGTGTGGAGGTTATACAGGAGGACGTGGTGTAGATTGTCAGCTCTGGAGGTCAGTGTGGAGGTTATACAGGAGGACGTGGTGTAGATTGTCAGCTCTGGAGGTCAGTGTGGAGGTTATACAGGAGGACGATGGTGTAGATTGTCAAGCTCTGGAGGTCAGTGTGGAGGTTATACAGGAGGACGTGGTGTAGATTGTCAGCTCTGGAGGTCAGTGTGGAGGTTATACAGGAGGACGTGGTGTAGATTGTCAGCTCTGGAGGTCAGTGTGGAGGTTATACAGGAGGACGTGGTGTAGATTGTCAGCTCTGGAGGTCAGTGTGGAGGTTATACAGGAGGACGTGGTGTAGATTGTCAGCTCTGGAGGTCAGTGTGGAGGTTATACAGGAGGACGTGGTGTAGATTGTCAGCTCTGGAGGTCAGTGTGGAGGTTATACAGGAGGACGTGGTGTAGATTGTCAGCTCTGGAGGTCAGTGTGGAGGTTATACAGGAGGACGTGGTGTAGATTGTCAGCTCTGGAGGTCAGTGTGGAGGTTATACAGGAGGACGTGGTGTAGATTGTCAGCTCTGGAGGTCAGTGTGGAGGTTATACAGGAGGACGTGGTGTAGATGTCAGCTCTGGAGGTCAGTGTGGAGGTTATACAGGAGGACGTGGTGTAGATTGTCAGCTCTGGAGGTCAGTGTGGAGGTTATACAGGAGGACGTGGTGTAGATTGTCAGCTCTGGAGGTCAGTGTGGAGGTTATACAGGAGGACGTGGTGTAGATTGTCAGCTCTGGAGGTCAGTGTGGAGGTTATACAGGAGGACGTGGTGTAGATTGTCAGCTCTGGAGGGTCAGTGTGGAGGTTATACAGGAGGACGTGGTGTAGATTGTCAGCTCTGGGGTCAGTGTGAGGTTATACAGGAGGACGTGGTGTAGATTGTCAGCTCTGGAGGTCAGTGTGGAGGTTATACAGGAGGACGTGGTGTAGATTGTCAGCTCTGGAGGTCAGTGTGGAGGTTATACAGGAGGACGTGAGTGTAGATTGTCAGCTCTGGAGGTCAGTGTGGAGGTTATACAGGAGGACGTGGTGTAGATTGTCAGCTCTGGGGGTCAGTGTGGAGGTTATACAGGAGGACGTGGTGTAGATTGTCAGCTCTGGGGGTCAGTGTGGAGGTTATACAGGAGGACGTGGTGTAGATTGTCAGCTCTGGAGGTCAGTGTTGGAGGTTATACAGGAGGACGTGGTGTAGATTGTCAGCTCTGGAGGTCAGTGTGGAGGTTATACAGGAGGACGTGGTGTAGATTGTCAGCTCTGGAGGTCAGTGTGGAGGTTATACAGAGGACGTGTGTAGATTGTCAGCTCTGGAGGTCAGTGTGGAGGTTATACAGGAGGACGTGGTGTAGATTGTCAGCTCTGGAGGTCAGTGTGGAGGTTATACAGGAGGACGTGGTGTAGATTGTCAGCTCTGGGGTCAGTGTGGAGGTTACAGAGGACGTGGTGTAGATTGTCAGCTCTGGAGGTCAGTGTGGAGGTTTATACAGGAGGACGTGGTGTAGATTGTCAGCTCTGGAGGTCAGTGTGGAGGTTATACAGGAGGACGTGGTGTAGATTGTCAGCTCTGGAGGTCAGTGTGGAGGTTATACAGGAGGACGTGGTGTAGATTGTCAGCTCTGGAGGTCAGTGTGGAGGTTATACAGGAGGACGTGGTGTAGATTGTCAGCTCTGGAGGTCAGTGTGGAGGTTATACAGGAGGACGTGGTGTAGATTGTCAGCTCTGGAGGGTCAGTGTGGAGGTTATACAGGAGGACGTGGTGTAGATTGTCAGCTCTGGAGGTCAGTGTGGAGGTTATACAGGAGGACGTGGTGTAGATTGTCAGCTCTGGGGTCAGTGTGAGGTTATAAGGAGGACGTGGTGTAGATTGTCGCTCTGGAGGTCATGTGGAGTTATACAGGAGGACGTGGTGTAGATTGTCAGCTCTGGGAGGTCAGTGTGGAGGTTATACAGGAGGACGTGGTGTAGATTGTCAGCTCTGGAGGTCAGTGTGGAGGTTATACAGGAGGACGTGGTGTAGATTGTCAGCTCTGGAGGTCAGTGTGGAGGTTATAGCAGGAGGACGTGGTGTAGATTGTCAGCTCTGGAGGGTCAGTGTGGAGGTTATACAGGAGGACGTGGTGTAGATTGTCAGCTCTGGAGGTCAGTGTGGAGGTTATACAGGAGGACGTGGTGTAGATTGTCAGCTCTGGAGGTCAGTGTGGACGTTATACAGGAGACGTGATTTAGATTGTCAGCTCTGGAGGTCAGTGTGGAGGTTATACAGGAGGAACGTGGTGTAGATTGTTCAGCTCTGGATAGTCAGTGGGAGGTTATACAGGAGGACGTGGTGTAGATTTGTCAGCTCTGGGGGTCAGTGTGGAGGTTATACAGGAGGACGTGGTGTAGATTGTCAGCTCTGGAGGTCAGTGTGGAGGTTATACAGGAGGACGTGGTGTAGATTGTCAGCTCTGGAGGTCAGTGTGGAGGTTATACAGGAGGACGTGGTGTAGATTGTCAGCTCTGGAGGTCAGTGTGGAGGTTATACAGGAGGACGTGGTGTAGATTGTCAGCTCTGGGGAGTTCAGTGTGGAGGTTATACAGGAGGACGTGGTGTAGATTGTCAGCTCTGGGGGTCAGTGTGGAGGTTATACAGGAGGACGTGGTGTAGATTGTCAGCTCTGGAGGTCAGTGTGGAGGTTATACAGGAGGACGTGGTGTAGATTGTCAGCTCTGGGTCAGTGTGGAGGTATACAGGAGGACGTGGTGTAGATTGTCAGCTCTGGGGTCAGTGTGGAGGTTATACAGGAGGACGTGGTGTAGATTGTCAGCTCTGGGGTCAGTGTGGAGGTTATACAGGAGGACGTGGTGTAGATTGTCAGCTCTGGGGTCAGTGTGGAGGTTATACAGGAGACGTGTGTAGATGTCAGCTCTGGAGGTCAGTGTGGAGGTTATACAGGAGGACGTGGTGTAGATTGTCAGCTCTGGAGGTCAGTGTGGAGGTTATACAGGAGGACGTGGTGTAGATTGTCAGCTCTGGGGGTCAGTGTGGAGGTATACAGGAGGACGTGTGTAGATTGTCAGCTCTGGAGGTCAGTGTGGAGGTTATACAGGAGGACGTGTGTAGATTGTCAGCTCTGGAGGTCAGTGTGGAGGTTATACAGGAGGACGTGGTGTAGATTGTCAGCTCTGGAGGTCAGTGTGGAGGTTATACAGGAGGACGTGGTGTAGATTGTCAGCTCTGGAGGTCAGTGTGGAGGTTATACAGGAGGACGTGGTGTAGATTGTCAGCTCTGGAGGTCAGTGTGGAGGTTATACAGGAGGACGTGGTGTAGATTGTCAGCTCTGGAGGTCAGTGTGGAGGTTATACAGGAGGACGTGGTGTAGATTGTCAGCTCTGGAGGTCAGTGTGGAGGTTATACAGGAGGACGTGGTGTAGATTGTCAGCTCTGGAGGTCAGTGTGGAGGTTATACAGGAGGACGTGGTGTAGATTGTCAGCTCTGGAGGTCAGTGTGGAGGTTATACAGGAGGACGTGGTGTAGATTGTCAGCTCTGGAGGTCAGTGTGGAGTTATACAGAGACTGGTGTAGATTGTCAGCTCTGGAGGTCAGTGTGGAGGTTATACAGGAGGACGTGGTGTAGATTGTCAGCTCTGGAGGTCAGTGTGGAGGTTATACAGGAGGACGTGGTGTAGATTGTCAGCTCTGGAGGTCAGTGTGGAGGTTATACAGGAGGACGTGGTGTAGATTGTCAGCTCTGGAGGTCAGTGTGGAGTTATACAGGAGGACGTGGTGTAGATTGTCAGCTCTGGAGGTCAGTGTGGAGGGTTATACAGGAGGACGTGGTGTAGATTGTCAGCTCTGGGGTCAGTGTGGAGGTTATACAGGAGGACGTGGTGTAGATTGTCAGCTCTGGAGGTCAGTGTGGAGGTTTATACAGGAGGACGTGGTGTAGATTGTCAGCTCTGGAGGTCAGTGTGGAGGTTATACAGGAGGACGTGGTGTAGATTGTCAGCTCTGGAGGTCAGTGTGGAGGTTATACAGGAGGACGTGGTGTAGATTGTCAGCTCTGGGGGTCAGTGTGGAGGTTATACAGGAGGACGTGTGTAGATTGTCAGCTCTGGAGGTCAGTGTGGAGGTTATACAGGAGGACGTGATGTAGATTGTCAGCTCTGGAGGTCAGTGTGGAGGTTATACAGGAGGACGTGTGTAGATTGTCAGCTCTGGGGTCAGTGTGGAGGTTATACAGAGGACGTGGTGTAGATTGTCAGCTCTGGAGGTCAGTGTGGAGGTTATACAGGAGACGTGGTGTAGATTGTCAGCTCTGGAGGTCAGTGTGGAGGTTATACAGGAGGACGTGGTGTAGATTGTCAGCTCTGGAGGTCAGTGTGGAGGTTATACAGGAGGACGTGGTGTAGATTGTCAGCTCTGGAGGTCAGTGTGGAGGTTATACAGGAGGACGTGGTGTAGATTGTCAGCTCTGGAGGTCAGTGTGGAGGTTATACAGGGCGGGTAGGATTCAGTTGGGTCGTGGGGTTAAGGGGATGGTGTTGTCAGCTCTGGGGTCAGTGTGGAGGTTATACAGGAGGACGTGGTGTAGATTGTCAGCTCTGGAGGTCAGTGTGGAGGTTATACAGGAGGACGTGGTGTAGATTGTCAGCTCTGGAGGTCAGTGTTGGAGGTTATACAGGAGGACGTGGTGTAGATTGTCAGCTCTGGAGGTCAGTGTGGAGGTTATACAGGAGGACGTGGTGTAGATTGTCAGCTCTGGGGGTCAGTGTGGAGGTTATACAGGAGGACGTGGTGTAGATTGTCAGCTCTGGAGGTCAGTGTGGAGGTATACAGGAGGACGTGGTGTAGATTGTCAGCTCTGGAGGTCCAGTGTGGAGGTTTATACAGGAGGACGTGGTGTAGATTGTCAGCTCTGGGGGTCAGTGTGGAGGTTATACAGGAGGACGTGGTGTAGATTGTCAGCTCTGGAGGTCAGTGTGGAGGTTATACAGGAGGACGTGGTGTAGATGTCAGCTCTGGAGGTCAGTGTGGAGGTTATACAGGAGGACGTGGTCGTAGATTGTCAGCTCTGGAGGTCAGTGTGGAGGTTATACAGGAGGACGTGGTGTAGATTGTCAGCTCTGGAGGTCAGTGTGGAGGTATACAGGAGGACGTGTGTAGATTGTCAGCTCTGGAGGTCAGTGTGGAGGTTATACAGGAGGACGTGGTGTAGATTGTCAGCTCTGGAGGGTTCAGGTGTGGAGGGTTATACAGGAGGACGTGGTGTAGATTGTCAGCTCTGGAGGTCAGTGTGGAGGTTATACAGAGAGGACGTGGTGTAGATTGTCAGCTCTGGAGGTCAGTGTGGAGGTTATACAGGAGGACGTGTGTAGATTGTCAGCTCTGGAGGTCAGGTGGAGGTTTACAGGAGGACGTGGTGTAGATTGTCAGCTCTGGAGGTCAGTGTGGAGGTTATACAGGAGGACGTGGTGGATTGTAGCTCTGGAGGTCAGTGTGGAGGTTATACAGGAGGTGGTGTAGATTGTCAGCTCTGGAGGTCAGTGTGGAGGTTATACAGGAGGACGTGGTGTAGATTGTCAGCTCTGGAGGTCAGTGTGGAGGTTTATACAGGAGTCGGTGTAGAGTCAGCTCTGGAGGTTCAGTTAGGTTATACAGGAGGACGTGGTGTAGATTGTCAGCTCTGGGGTCAGTGTGGAGGTTACACAGGAGGACGTGGTGTAGATTGTCAGCTCTGGAGGTCAGTGTGGAGGTTATACAGGAGGACGTGGTGTAGATTTTCAGCTCTGGAGGTCAGTGTGGAGGTTATACAGGAGGACGTGATGTAGATTGTCAGCTCTGGAGGTCAGTGTGGGGTTATACAGGAGGACGTGGTGTAGATTGTCAGCTCTGGAGGTCAGGTGGAGTTATACAGGAGGACGTGGTGTAGATTGTCAGCTCTGAGGTCAGTGTGGGGAGGTGCTCTGGAGGTCAGTGTGGAGTTATACAGGAGGACTGGTGTAGATTGTCAGCTCTGGAGGTCAGTGTGGAGGTCGTGGTGTAGAGTGTGGAGGTTATACAGGAGGACGTGGTGTAGATTGTCAGCTCTGGAGGTCAGTGTGGAGGTTATACAGGAGGACGTGGTGTAGATTGTCAGCCTCTGGAGGTCAGTGTGGAGGTATACAGGAGAACGTGTGTAGATTGTCAGCTCTGGAGGTCAGTGTGGAGGTAACAGGAGGACGTGGTGTAGATTGTCAGCTCTGGAGGTCAGTGTGGAGGTTATACAGGAGGACGTGGTGTTAGATTGTCAGCTCTGGTCAGTTGGAGGTTATACAGGACCGTGGTGTAGATTGTCAGCTCTGGAGGTCAGTGTGGAGTTATACAGGAGGACGTGGTGTAGATTGTCAGCTCTGGAGGTCAGGTGTGGATATACAGGAGGACGTGGTGTAGATTGTCAGCTCTGGGGTCAGTGGAGGTTATACAGGAGGACGTGGTGTAGATTTCAGCTCTGGAGGTCAGTGTGGAGGTTATACAGGAGGACGTGGTGTAGATTGTCAGCTCTGGAGGTCAGTGTGGAGGTTATACAGGAGACGTGGTGTAGATTGTCAGCTCTGTCAGTCAGTGTGAGTTATACAGGAGGACGTGGTGTAGATTGTCAGCTCTGGAGGTCAGTGTGGAGGTTATACAGGAGGACGTGGTGTAGATTGCAGCTCTGGAGGTCAGTGTGGAGGTTATACAGGAGGACGTGTGTAGATTGTCAGCTCTGGAGGTCAGTGTGGAGGTTATACAGGAGGACGTGGTGTAGATTGTCAGCTCTGGGGTCAGTGTGGAGGTTATACAGGAGGACGTGGTGTAGATTGTCAGCTCTGGAGGTCAGTGTGGAGGTTATACAGGAGACGTGGTTAGATTGTCAGCTCTGGGGTCAGTGTGGAGGTTATACAGGAGGACGTGGTGTAGATTGTCAGCTCTGGAGGTCAGTGTGGAGGTTATACAGGAGGACGTGTGTAGATTGTCAGCTCTGGAGGTGTGTGAGGTTATACAGGAGGACGTGGTGTAGATTGTCAGCTCTGGGGGTCAGTGTGGAGGTTATACAGGAGGACGTGGTGTAGATTGTCAGCTCTGGAGGTCAGTGAGAGGTTTACAGAGAGGACGTGGTGTAGATTGTCAGCTCTGTGAGGTCAGTGTGGAGGTTATACAGGAGGACGTGGTGTAGATTGTCAGCTCTGGAGGTCAGTGTGGAGGTTATACAGGAGACGTGGTGTAGGATTGTCAGCTCTGAGGTCAGTGTGGAGGTTATACAGAGGACGTGTGTAGATTGTCAGCTCTTGGAGGTCAGTGTGGAGGTTATACAGGAGGACGTGGTGTAGATGGTGTAGATTGTCAGCTTGGGGTCAGTGTGGAGGTTATACAGGAGGAC